>JABXJD010001166.1:85000-95000 GCA_013375575.1 Percina caprodes
CGGGACAAGACAGGACAGGACAAGACAGGACGGGACAGGACGGTACGGGAAAGGACAAGACAGGACAGAACGGTACGGGAAAGGACAAGACAGGACAAGACAGGACAGGACGGGACAAGACAGGACGGGACAGGACAGAACTGTACGGGAAAGGACAAGACAGGACAGGACGGGACAGAACAGAACAGTACGGGAAAGGACAGGACAGGACAGGACGGGACAAGACAGGACAGGACAAGACAGGACGGGACAGGACGGTACGGGAAAGGACAAGACAGGACAAGACAGGACAAGACGGGACAAGACAGGACAGGACGGGACAAGACAGGACAGGACAAGACAGGACGGGACAGGACAGAACGGTAAGGGAAAGGACAAGACAGGACAGGACGGGACGGGACAGAACGGTACGGGAAAGGACAAGACAGGACAGGACGGGACAAGACAGGACGGGACAGGACAGGACGGTACGGGAAAGGACAAGACAAGACGGGTCAGGACAGACAGGTCAGGACAGACAGGTCAGGACAGACAGGTCAAGATGGGACAGGACAGGAGCGAACTCTTTTCATCCGAGCGAAGTCAATAAATGAAAACATATGTACCGTCTCCTCTCTTGTACACAGGTGTCCAGAGTGGGCGGAGTCACGACGGACCTATCAACAGTCTTCGACAGCCTGCCGACGAACCCGCGTTACATCACGGTTCACCTTTCACGGTCTAGCTGCTTCACAGATAAGTATACCCCCCCTATGTTAAAATACAGGGGCATAAGTATACACCCCCTATGTTAAAATACAGGGGCATAAGTATACACCCCCTATGTTAAAATACAGGGGCATAAGTATACACCCCCTATGTTAAAATACAGGGGCATAAGTATACACCCCCCTATGTTAAAATACAGGGGCATAAGTATACCCCCCCTATGTTAAAATACAGGGGCATAAGTATACACCCCCTATGTTAAAATACAGGGGCATAAGTATACACCCCCCTATGTTAAAATACAGGGGGCATAAGTATACACCCCCCTATGTTAAAATACAGGGGCATAAGTATACACCCCCTATGTTAAAATACAGGGGCATAAGTATACACCCCTATGTTAAAATACAGGGCATAAGTATACACCCCTATGTTAAAATACAGGGGCATAAGTATACACCCCCTATGTTAAAATACAGGGGCATAAGTATACACCCCCTATGTTAAAATACAGGGGCATAAGTATACACCCCCTATGTTAAAATACAGGGGCATAAGTATACACCCCCTATGTTAAAATACAGGGGCATAAGTATACACCCCTATGTTAAAATACAGGGGCATAAGTATACACCCCTATGTTAAAATACAGGGGCATAAGTATACACCCCCTATGTTAAAATACAGGGGCATAAGTATACACCCCCTATGTTAAAATACAGGGGCATAAGTATACACCCCTATGTTAAAATACAGGGGCATAAGTATACACCCCCTATGTTAAAATACAGGGGCATAAGTATACACCCCTATGTTAAAATACAGGGGCATAAGTATACCCCCTATGTTAAAATACAGGGGCATAAGTATACACCCCCTATGTTAAAATACAGGGGCATAAGTATACACCCCCTATGTTAAAATACAGGGCATAAGTATACACCCCCTATGTTAAAATACAGGGGCATAAGTATACCCCCTATGTTAAAATACAGGGGCATAAGTATACCCCCTATGTTAAAATACAGGGGTATAAGTATACACCCCTATGTTAAAATACAGGGGGCATAAGTATACACCCCTATGTTAAAATACAGGGGCATAAGTATACACCCCTATGTTAAAATACAGGGGCATAAGTATACACCCCCTATGTTAAAATACAGGGCATAAGTATACACCCCTATGTTAAAATACAGGGGCATAAGTATACACCCCCTATGTTAAAATACAGGGGCATAAGTATACACCCCCTATGTTAAAATACAGGGGCATAAGTATACCCCCTATGTTAAAATACAGGGGCATAAGTATACCCCCTATGTTAAAATACAGGGGTATAAGTATACACCCCCTATGTTAAAATACAGGGGCATAAGTATACACCCCTATGTTAAAATACAGGGGCATAAGTATACACCCCCTATGTTAAAATACAGGGGCATAAGTATACACCCCTATGTTAAAATACAGGGGCATAAGTATACCCCCTATGTTAAAATACAGGGGCATAAGTATACCCCCTATGTTAAAATACAGGGGTATAAGTATACACCCCCTATGTTAAAATACAGGGGCATAAGTATACACCCCTATGTTAAAATACAGGGGCATAAGTATACACCCCCTATGTTAAAATACAGGGCATAAGTATACACCCCCTATGTTAAAATACAGGGGCATAAGTATACACCCCCCTATGTTAAAATACAGGGGCATAAGTATACACCCCCCTATGTTAAAATACAGGGGCATAAGTATACACCCCCCTATGTTAAAATACAGGGGCATAAGTATACACCCCCTATGTTAAAATACAGGGCATAAGTATACACCCCTATGTTAAAATACAGGCATAAGTATACACCCCCTATGTTAAAATACAGGGGCATAAGTATACACCCTATGTTAAAATACAGGGCATAAGTATACACCCCCTATGTTAAAATACAGGGGCATAAGTATACACCCCCTATGTTAAAATACAGGGGGCATAAGTATACACCCCCTATGTTCTACCTTTGTTTTGCTATTTCTGCTGTGTTTTTTACACATAGTGTAGCTTATTATGCTTTTAAATGGTCTTTATCTTCTATTCACTGTAAATAAGGTGACTATAGATTATTATTATTAATATTAATATTATTAATATTCTGTTTTTAGTTCATATTGTGAACATCACATTGCATCATCTTGTAGATTTAGTCTCATTTTTTAGCAGATTTTTGAAAAAACTTTGGATTCATAAGCTGAAAAGAAGTTCTTCTTTTCTCTAATAAAAACCACCTAAATTATAATAATAATGTTTTGAGGGGGACAACTCTCCCTCTTCTAACCTTTGGAGGGACATATCACCTGCCCCCCCCCACCCAAATCTATACCTATGATTGAAATATTCACATAAAACACAACATTGAATAATTAGTGTTTTTATTGGACGAGCAGCGTGACGTGAGACAGACGTTACGTGTTTAAGGCACTTCACTATCGACCATTCAGATCCTTCGCTGCAGTAAAAGTACTAATACTACACTTCAAAATACTCTGATACAGACACAAGTCCTGCACTGATGTTAAAGTCTGTAAGTATCAGGAAAATTTAGTTAGGGTGTGTGTGTGTGTGTGTGTGTCTTCGTGTGTGTCTTTGTGTGTCTCTGTGTGTCTCTCTGTGTCCGTCTGTGTGTGTGTGTGTCTCTCTCTCTGTGTGTGTGTCTCTTTGTGTTTCTGTGTGTGTGCATGCATGCATGTGTCTCTCTGTGTGTGTCTTTGTGTGTCCGTCTGTGTGTGTGTGTGTGTGTCTGTCTCTCTCTCTGTGTGTGTGTGTGTGTGTGTCTCTCTTTGTGTCTTTCTCTCTTTGTGTGTGTGTGTCTCTGTGTGTCTCTTTGTGTCCGTCTGTGTGTGTGTCTCTCTCTCTCTCTGTGTGTGTGTGTCTCTTTGTGTCTTTTCTTTGTGTGTGTGTGTCTCTTTGTGTCTTTCTCTCTTTGTGTGTGTGTGTGTGTGTGTGTGTGTGTGTTTAATGGTCTGATAATCTCAGCTAGACTTAAGGCTTTTTCTATTGTTGGCTGGTTTAATTTCATATTTCATTTACTGAAGTACATGTACTCAGTTACATTCAGCGATGAGCTGCTGGTTCCCCGTCAGACACACGCCACCGAGATTAACCAGAGAATCTGCGTCCGTGTTTCCTGCAGCTGCTCCACGATCAATCTTCATCTGGAGACTTTAACCTCACCGCGGCGCTCTGAGGATCCGACGTGCGTTGTGTTTGTAAAGGACGAGTCTGGAAGAAGAGAGACGAGAAGTCTCCGTCATTTTACAGAGTCTAACAAAAAGTTCCACAAAATCACCATCACCAAACCCACCAGACTCCATGTAAATAATCACTATTTTAGCGTGCATATAGAGCAGCATATCTCCACCAGACTCCATGTAAATAATCACTACTTTTATCATCGTAAAACACACTTCATTCAAAGTGGACAGAAACTAAATAAAACTACCAAAAGCCATCTTGGTTCATCTTTCCACTGTTCCAACAATCACCACTCTGGTCTGGTTGGAATAAACTCTTAATTCACCCATTTACATGTGGAGATATGCTGCTCTATACACACTAAAAGTAGTGATTATTTACATGGAGTCTGGTGGAGATATGCTGCTCTATACACGCTAAAAGTAGTGATTATTTACATGGAGTCTGGTGGAGATATGCTGCTCTATACACACTTAAAATAGTGATTATTTACATGGAGTCTGGTGGAGATATGCTGCTCTATACACGCTAAAAGTAGTGATTATTTACATGGAGTCTGGTGGAGATATGCTGCTCTATACACACTAAAAGTAGTGATTATTTACATGGAGTCTGGTGGAGATATGCTGCTCTATACACGCTAAAAGTAGTGATTATTTACATGGAGTCTGGTGGGTTTGGTGATGGTGATTTCGGGGCTGGTTCATGTCACACACCTTGTCTCAGAGCTTGGCCTTGGCCTGGAAGAAATTCATGACGGCGTTGAAACACTCGTCTGACATCCATCGCTCCATCAGACGCTCCACCTCGGCGTCGTTCACCGCGTGGAGACGATCCTTCTCCATCGACCGGATCAGCTGTTTAGAGAGAGCCAGAGACTGAGATGGGGGTAAGAGAGAGGCAAAAAAAAAAAAAAAAAGAAGGTGGGAGGGAGACACAAGAAATTATTATTAATTATGTAGTGTTTGTGTGTGTGAGGGAGTGTCTCTATGTGTCTCTGTGTGTGTGTGCGTATGTGTATCTGTCTGTGTGTCTATGTGTGTGTCTCACGTTGGGGGGCAGCCTGGCGTAGGCCTTCAGGCGGCTCCAGACCTCCGACTGGAAGCTGCTGTCGGGGAAAACCTCGGTGACGAGGCCGAGGTCACAGGCCTGCGCCGCCGTCAGCTTCTTGTTGAACAGGAGCATCTCGCTGGCCTGGAGAGGTTATTAACACGTTATTAACAGAGTTATTAACAGAGTTATTAACACGTTATTAACACAATATTAACAGCTTACTAACACATTATTAACACGTTATTAACACAATATTAACAGCTTACTAACACATTATTAACACGTTATTAACAGAGTTATTTACAGAGTTATTAACAGAGTTATTAACACGTTATTAACACAATATTAACAGCTTACTAACACATTATTAACACGTTATTAACAGAGTTATTAACAGAGTTATTAACAGAGTTATTAACAGAGTTATTAACAGAGTTATTAACACAATATTAAGACAATATTAACAGCTTACACGTTATTAACACGTTATTAACATGTTATTAACATGTTATTAACATGTTATTAACATGTTCACAGGTTACTTATTATTTTTCACAAAGATCTGATGGACAATTGCCGAAAACCCTCAAGAGGCTTAATAAGTGGCAATCGCCATAGAAACAATTATATTTAACAATTTAAAAACATTTACATATTATTTTGTAAAAAGAAAAACAAACAAATTTCTTCGTATAAAACAATTTAAAATTGCATTTAGAGCACAAACCCTGATGGAAAGTCTTAAAGTCTCAAACAGTTCAGAGAGGCGGAGCACGTTTGACACGCGGCAATATTCAGAATATAAGACCCCGACATCTCTCCAGTAGTGCATGTATAGGACCTGAGCATGTGTTATTATTATTATATTAATGAAGTATAAAGATGTGAGAAGGCTGTGAACGTAACGCTCATAATGGCTCAGTGTGTGTGTGTGTGTGTGTGTGTGTGTGTGTGTGGTGGGGGGCTCGAGGCCTGTACCTTGGCGCTGCCCATGATTTTGGGGAAGGTGTAGGAGGAGCAGCCTTCAGCGCTCTGACCCAGCTGACTGAAGGGAGTGTGGAAGGTCGCCTGAGAGAGAGAGAGAGAGAGAGAGAGAGAGAGAGAGAGAGACAGACAGATGAAGAGCGAGAGAGAGAGAGAGAGAGAGAGACAGACAGATGAAGAGCGAGAGAGAGAGAGACAGAAGAAGAGCGAGAGAGAGAGAGAGAGAGACAGACAGATGAAGAGCGAGAGAGAGAGAGAGAGAGACAGAGAGAGAGAGATACTCTGATTAATATAATCCACTCAGAGAAACTTCAGATGGAGCCAAGTCACGACTAAAGGTGGAGTGTGCGTGTTTGCGTGCGTGTGTACCCTGTCTATGTGTATGTGTGTGTGTGTGTGTATCCTGTCTGCGTGTGTGTGTGTGTCTGTGTGTGTGTGCCCTGTCTGTGTGTGTGTGTGTCTATGTGTGTGTGTGTGTGTGTGTCTATGTGTGTGTGCCCTGTCTATGTGTGTGTGTGTGTGTGTCTGTGTGTGTGTGTGTACCCTGTCTGTGTGTGTGTGCACCCTGTCTGTGTGTGTGTGTGTGTGTGTGTGTGTGTGTGTGCCTGTCTGTCTGTGTGTGTGTGTGTGTGTGTGTGTGTGTGTGTGTCTGTGTGTGTGTGTGTGTGTGTGTGTGTGTGTGTGTGTACCCTGTCTGTAGCGTAGACCAGGTCAAAGAGACCCAACACTGTGACTGAGATTCCAACAGCCGGTCCGTTCACCACGGCAACCAGCGGCTTGGGAAGTCAATGTACGCCTTCACGTACTTCCTGTAGAGTAAGGTGACCAAATTTCTCAGACAAAAACCGGGGACATTTTCAGCTCAGAGGTGTACAGGTAAAAGCCAGTAAATTAGAATATTTTGAAAAACTTGATTTATTTCAGTAATTGCATTCAAAAGGTGTAACTTGTACATTATATTTATTCATTGCACACAGACTGATGCATTCAAATGTTTATTTCATTTAATTTTGATGATTTGAAGTGGCAACAAATGAAAATCCAAAATTCCGTGTGTCACAAAATTAGAATATTGTGTAAGGGTTAAATTTTGAAGACACCTGGTGCCACAAAGTAATCAGCTGATTAACTCAAAACACCTGCAAAGGGCTTTAAATGGTCTCTCAGTCCAGTTCTGAAGCCTACACAAACATGGGGAAGACTTCAGATTTGACAGCTGTCCAAAAGGCGACCATCGACACATTGCACAAGGAGGGAAAGACACAAAAGGTTATTGCTGAAGAGGCTGGCTGTTCTCAGAGCTCTGTGTCCAAACACATTAATAGAGAGGCAAAGGGAAGGAAAAACTGTGGTCAGAAAAAGTGTACAAGCGATAGGGATCACCGCACCTAGTCAAGATTGTGAAAAAGGGTGTGGACAGCTGCTGGAGTCAGTGCTTCAAGATCCACCACCAAGAGACGCTTGAAAGACATGGGTTTCAACTGCCGCATACCTCGTGTCAAGCCACTGTTGACCAAGAAACAGCGCGAAGCGTCTCACCTGGGCTAAGGAAAAAGAGCTGGACTGCTGCTGAGTGGTCCAAAGTCATGTTTTCTGACGAAAGCAAATTTTGCATTTCCTTTGGAAATCGAGGTCCCAGAGTCTGGAGGAAGACAGGAGAGGCACAGGATCCACGTTGCCTGAAGTCTAGTGTAAAGTTTCCACCATCAGTGATGGTTTGGGGTGCCATGTCATCTGCTGGTGTCGGTCCACTCTGTTTCCTGAGATCCAGGGTCAACGCAGCCGTCTACCAGCAAGTTTTAGAGCACTTCATGCTTCCTGCTGCTGACCTGCTCTATGGAGATGGAGATTTCAGGTTCCAACAGGACTTGGCGCCTGCACACAGCGCAAAATCTACCCGTGCCTGGTTTACGGACCATGGTATTTCTGTTCTAAATTGGCCAGCCAACTCCCTGACCTTAGCCCCATAGAAAATCTGTGGGGTATTGTGAAAAGGAAGATGCAGAATGCCAGACCCAAAACGCAGAAGAGTTGAAGGCCACTATCAGAGCAACCTGGGCTCTCATAACACCTGAGCAGTGCCAGAAACTCATCGACTCCATGCCACGCCGCATTAATGCAGTAATTGAGGCAAAAGGAGCTCCAACCAAGTATTGAGTATTGTACATGCTCATATTTTTCATTTTCATACTTTTCAGTTGGCCAACATTTCTAAAAACTCCCTTTTTTGTATTAACCTTAAGTAATATTCTAATTTTGTGACACACGGAATTTTGGATTTTCATTTGTTGCCACTTCAAATCATCAAAATTAAATGAAATAAACATTTGAATGCATCAGTCTGTGTGCAATGAATAAATATAATGTACAAGTTACACCTTTTGAATGCAATTACTGAAATAAATCAAGTTTTTCAAAATATTCTAATTTACTGGCTTTTACCTGTATAATACCTCCAAAACACGTCATGTTTTTATTTTTGTAAACCTTAAAACGGGACACTAGACCTCCCCCAGGTCTGATCCTAGACTCACCCCTGCTGCTAGTTCATACTCCACTCCACCTCAGAGGGGAATGTTTCAAGATAGAAAGTCTTAATATTTCAAGATAGAAAGTCCTAATATTTCAAGATAGAAAGTCTTAATATTTCAAGATAGAAAGTCTTAATATTTCATAATGTTGTAATGTACTGAACTACTGACAGCTTTTGCTTTATTACTTCAGGCTTGTTTCTGCAACAACTCATTGAGAATCCGATACAATAAAAACTATTGAGGACATATTTTCCTTTGACATTAACGGAGTATTAAACGAGATCGCTGCAGTCGGCAGCAGAGAAACAAGCTACAGTGGAAGTTAACAGGATAATTGTCCAGCTTGTATTTACGCTCATAAAGTGCTCGCTTTGCTGCTGACAGACTCAGATTAATATTCTAAGTGAATATCGCCCGTTTGGTCAGTATTTTCTTCTTTCATTCCAATTTCGGGTCTGTCAGTCACAGTGAAACCGGGACATTTCCGACAGATCCAGCCGACAGGTCACCAAAACCGGGACTGTCCCCGAAACCGGGACGCCTGGTCACCCTACTGTAGAGAGAAAACATCAAAGAGTGCGATTGGCCGACGTCGTTCAGCGGAGTGCATCGACAAGCGAGAGCAGCGGGTAGTTACAGCTGCACTATTAGACTAACTACCCTGAATCAGGAGCTTCAGTTAGCTCTTAATTAATGAAGTAGTTATTATGTGTTAGCGTCCACACGCTAACGAACATTACTCACAGCTGAGCTTTCTGCTGCGGTCTGCGTGAGTGTGTCTGTGTGTGTGTGTACCCTGTGTGTGCGCGTGTGTCTGCGTGAGTGTACTCTGTCTGTGTGTGCGTGTGTGTGTCTGTGTGTGCGTGTGTGTGTGTACCGTGTGTGTGTGTGTGTACTGTCTATGTGTGTGTACCCTGTCTGTGTGTGCATGTGTCTGTGTGTGCACACCCTGTGTGTGCGTGTGTGTCTGTACTGTCTGTGTGTGTGTGTGTGTACCCTGTCTGTGTGTGTACTGTCTGTGTGTGTGTGTCTGTGTACCCTGTCTGTGTGTGTACCCTGTCTGTGTGTGTGTACCCTGTCTGTGTGTGTGTGTGTGTACCCTGTCTGTGTGTGGACCCTGTCTGTGTGTGTCTCTGTGTGTGTACCCTGTCTGTGTGTGTACCCTGTCTGTGTGTGTGTGTCTGTGTACCCTGTCTGTGTGTGTGTGTGTCTGTGTACCCTGTCTGTGTGTGTACCCTGTCTGTGTGTGTGTCTGTGTGTGTGTGTGTACCCTGTCTGTGTGTGTGTGTGTGTGTGTGTGTACCCTGTCTGTGTGTGGGTGTGTGTACCCTGTCTGTGTGTGTGTGTGTGTGTACCCTGTCTGTGTGTAACCTGTCTGTGTACCCTGTCTGTGTGTGTGTCTGTGTGTGTGTACCTGTCAGTGTGTGGGTGTGTGTACCCTGTCAGTGTGTGGGTGTCTGTACCTGTC
>JABXJD010001166.1:100000-107636 GCA_013375575.1 Percina caprodes
AGTTTCTTTTTTTGCCCTTTTTTGACGTATTAGTTGTTTTTCTCACCGACATTTTTGTCACTTTTATCGAAGTTATTTTTTTGTTTATTTCTTTCAAACGCTATCAAATTGTAGCCTGACGTGGTCACACTCAGATTCCAGACCACCCCCCCCCCTTCTTCCCTTTCATGTCTTCATCTGTCCTGTCAAAATAAAAGCTGAAAATGCACCAAAAAAGAACCTTTAAAAATAAATAAATATGAAAGCAAATGTTGTGGGCGGGGCTAAGTTCGCCTGACGTCCAATGAAATTGAATGAAAAAAACCCAAATCCAATGAAAGTAGTAAACTGATGATTTATTGTCCTTGTGAGAGCGCCGTAGGGAACCATCCACGTTCTGTTTTTGGACAATTTGGTTGAAAGAAAACCTAAATTTCTCATATGGAAGCTTTTTGAAAATTGGTCAAATTTGACCCGAGGACACCAGGAGGGATAAAAGTAGAGAAATGTAGTTGCCGTGGCAACCGTCTCCCCCAGACGATGGGATGGCGCGCTCTAGGGAACCTTTAAACCAGCGCTGCAGTACTCGAGTCCGGACTTGTCTCGGACTCGCTAGTATTTGGTCTCGGACTTGTCTCGGACTCGGCCGCTGGTCTATGGCTTTTGCTTCTGGTCTGGACGGGTCCAGGTGTCTTTATTATGTTGATAATAATATTGGAGGGAAAGTGAAACCCAGAATGATTGTCTTGATACTGTCATGCATAAGACCTTTATTCTGTCCTGGATTCTGTCTAGTCTTGGACTCTAACCTCTCTTGGACTCAGTCTAGCCTTGGACTCAAACCTCTTTGGACTCGGTCTAGTCTTGGACTCTAACCTCTTTGGACTCGGACTTGTCTTGGACTCAAACCTCTTGGACTCGGTCTAGTCTTGGACTCTAACCTCTTTGGACTCGGTCTAGTCTTGGACTCAAACCTCTTTGGACTCGGACTAGTCTTGGACTCTAACCTCTTTGGACTCTGTCTAGTCTTGGACTCTAACCTCTTTGGATTTGGTCTAGTCTTGGACTCTAACCTCTTTGGACTCTGTCTTGTCTTGGACTCTAACCTCTTTGGACTTGGTCTAGTCTTGGACTCTAACCTCTTTGGATTTGGTCTAGTCTTGGACTCTAACCTCTTTGGACTCTGTCTTGTCTTGGACTCTAACCTCTTTGGACTTGGTCTAGTCTTGGACTCTAACCTCTTTGGACTCGGTCTAGTCTTGGACTCTAACCTCTTTGGACTCTGTCTTTTCTTGGACTCAACTAGTCCTGGTCTTGGACTTGTCTTGGACTCAACTAGTCCTGGTCTTGGACTTGTCTTGGACTCAACTAGTCCTGGTCTTGGACTTGTCTTGGACTCGACTAAGGTGGTCTTGACTACAGCCTGCCTGCTTTAGAGTGCTCATGTTGTTAGTCTTTTCCTGTGAGAGACATTTGGGTTTGTTTATTATTTGTTGTTGTTAACCCCCCCCCCCACCATGGGTTGCCATGGCGCTGTCGATGTGGATTGGATCCATGTCCAACAGGGCCCAGGTGTCACAAAAAATGTCAACGTTAGAAATATCAACCAACTGTGGAAAAACATCAAAAATGACGTAAAACATTGAAAAAGTGACACAAATGTCAAAAATATGTATAAATATTCTGCATAAACAACCAATATTTCTTCTTCACGACATATTTCACAGTTGAACAACTTTTAATGTTAAAAAGCTTCACAATAAAACAACATCTCCAGACATTCAGCGGGATTCAAAATACATGCAAATCAGCGCATATTTAATTAGATATCGCCTAATTAGCATATTTAAACATACAATTACAGAAAACTTACAATACATTTTTTTCTCCTATTCGTGTGAGAAATCAACTGATAAAGTTTCACGATGATATCTGAAGGTTTAATATTCTGCTCTATTCACCTGTAGTGTCTATTGCTACATGTACAAAACCTCTAACGACACACACACACACACACACACACACACACACACACACACACACACACACACACACACACACACACACACACAGAACTGGCTCAGTGCACACACTCAGAATAATAACATCTAACCCTTGTGCTGTCCTCCGGGTCAAAAAAATGGACAGAAATTGGACATTTTTGTCCCTTTTTCAGACTTTTTTTAGTCTCCACGACCACCACCTTACTAGTTTTATACTTTCTGGAATTTATGGTCAATAACCCTCATTTATATAGAATTATACCTAATATTAACCCTCATTTATATAGAATTATACCTAATATTAGAGTTAAAAAAGCAGAAATTATGGATTATTGTGACTAATAGTTAAGATCAGAGGAATGAAAGAGCGTTGGAACGATCCATTTTATGGTAATTTGGTTAAAAAGAAACTCAGATATGACATATATAGACATTTATTAAAGCTAAAAACTAGTGAGATGTCTCACTCTGGAGATAAAACAGAGACCTGAACACACAGGGTGAAAACAGGATCTGCAGCAATGTGCAGTACGACAACAATATGGAGTTTTTAGAAGATGTAACCATGGAAACCTATTCTGGTCCAACCTCAAAATACAGTTATGACCTTGAAGATGAGGGCCCTTTAATAATAATAGGCCCTTTAAAACTATCACATGCATGTTGTGTCTAACCAGCTAAAATGTGTATTTAATGTGTATTTAATATGTATTTCATGTGTATTTCATGTGTATTTCATGTGTATTTTAAGTGATTTCTGAAGGCCTAACCAGGGACGTTGGTTTGATTTTTTGGGATTATTTGGAGCCGTAGACGCAGCGATTCTCCCAAAACGTGTGCTCCTTTACGTTGCCGTGCATGACTCCATTAACAGCAGCTGGAGATGACGCTACACCGGAAGCGTCCCGCAACGGCTGCGTGAATGCGTCGTGTTCCAGTGTGGCAGGAAACGCTCAGTCAGCGTCTCCTGGAAACTTCACAATAAAAACCATTAAATACGTCAGAGTCAAAGTCCACGGTCCGATCTGGGCTGCCTGCACGATCCGGGACGCTACGCTACGTCACGCATGCGCCCAAACACGCCATGGACTGGCACCATCGTTCTTGTAGAATACATTTGATGTATTTTTTTAATTCATTACAGGTAAAGGTACTTTAGGTAAGGTAAAGGTAAAGGTTAGGTTAGGTTAGGTTAGGTAAAGGTTAGGGTTATTATACTAGGGGGGGCAAACCCCCCCCACGTCTGTCACTAGCAATGATGACTGCAGTGATTAGAGACGATTCTCTCCGACCAATCAGCAGTCTGCAGTGATTAGAGACGATTCTCTCCGACCAATCAGCAGTCTGCAGTGATTAGAGACGATTCTCTCCGACCAATCAGCAGTCTGCAGTGATTAGAGACGATTCTCTCCGACCAATCAGCAGTCTGCAGTGATTAGAGACGATTCTCTCCGACCAATCAGCAGTCTGCAGTGATTAGAGACGATTCTCTCCGACCAATGAGCAGTCTGCAGTGATTAGAGACGATTCTCTCCAACCAATCAGCAGTCTGCAGTGATTAGAGACGATTCTCTCCGACCAATCAGCAGTCTGCAGTGATAAGAGACGATTCTCTCCAACCAATCAGCAGTCTGCAGTGATTAGAGACGATTCTCTCCGACCAATCAGCAGTCTGCAGGTTGTCTCCTCAGCAGCCTGGAGCCTCGATTGAGGTAGTACTACATAAAGTACCTGTTAGCAGGTACCAGGGACTTATCATCATGGAAAACCAAAAAGGCGAGTAGGTCGATACTGCGTGCAGTGGAGAAACACCGTAATCGTCCTGCTTGCGATTCACAGCGGTTCGGGGCCAAGGTGCAAAGCGTGGAACCGATCCCGCATCATCATCCGCGCATGTGCAGACATGTCGTGCATGTTGGATCTGCAGCAAAAGACCACGAACCCACAACATCACAGCTTTGGCTTTAAGGGCGTTTTCACACCGACAGCCTTCAGTTCGTAGAAACCGCTGGCGCGGCCTCGGTTGGCTCAGTCCAACTCTGAGCGCACCGACCGAACAAGGGCACCGAGACCTGGTTCGCTTGTGGTGAGAACGTGATCCGTACGTACACGTAAAGTCTCCCGTGGTCAGGTAGCTTATTTATTTTCTTGCTCCCGCCCCAGAAACATACCGACCAATAACAGGAGTGGATGTTCTGGTGTGATGTGTGATGGTGCATTTTGGTGCGCGGATTTTTCCAGGTGTGACACAGAACGGCCGAGGGCAACCGCTCGAGATGACAAACTCACCAACGGATTCGACCAAAGCAACAAACTACCGGTGTGAAAACGCTCAAAGTGTCTGAAGGCCGCCCCAGCGGACGGGGCGCAGTATTGCAGCCCCCCAGACCCAGGTACTCCAGGTTCTCCGCCGCCGGGAGGAAGAGACCGTTCTCTTAAAGGATCAGCATTGGTGGCGGAGGGCAAGGCCCGCGGCTGGAAGTCCGAGGTCCGTGGCAGGAAGTCCGAGGCCCGTGGCAGGAAGTCCGAGGCCCGTGGCAGGAAGTCCGAGGCCCGTGGCAGGAAGTCCGAGGCCCGCGGCAGGAAGTCCGCTTGGTCGGGGTTGTCGAGGCTGTCGCGGCAGCAAGGGGGAGCGAGCTCTGGGCGGTCTGGGTACTCTGGGCCCTCGGGGCTCGGGGAAAGGCTTCAGGTCCTCCAGGGGAAGGAGCGAGGCGGCGCCCCAACCTGGGCCCAGGTCCTCGTAGTTGGGATTCAACACTCGACAGCCTGCTGCCCGGCTGGTTTCACTCAGGCTCTGGTTCATGTACTCTGGGAGAGAGAGACGGGTTATTTAGGAGGAGAGACGTTGACGTCGGTGATGCCAAAGATCTCCAGATCAGGGGGAATGAGAGGGGGGAAACACCAGAGCAGGGGGAATGAGAGGGGGAAACACCAGAGCAGGGGGAATGAGAGGGGGAAACACCAGAGCAGGGGGAATGAGAGGGGCAACACCAGAGCAGTGGGAATGAGAGGGGGAAACACCAGAGCAGGGGGAATGAGAGGGGGTGAGCAGGGGAATTAGAGGGGGCAACACCAGAGCAGGGGGAATGAGAGGGGGAAACGCCAGAGCAGGGGGAATGAGAGGGGGAAACACCAGAGCAGGGGGAATGAGATGGGGAACGCCAGAGCAGGGGGAATGAGAGGGGGAAACGCCAGAGCAGGGGGAATGAGAGGGGGAAACACCAGAGCAGGGGGAATGAGAGGGGGGAAACACCAGAGCAGGGGAATGAGAGGGGGAAACACCAGAGCAGGGGGAATGAGAGGGGGAAACACCAGAGCAGGGGGAATGAGAGGGGGAAACACCAGAGCAGGGGGAATGAGAGGGGCAACACCAGAGCAGTGGGAATGAGAGGGGGAAACACCAGAGCAGGGGGAATGAGAGGGGTGAGCAGGAATTAGAGGGGCAACACCAGAGCAGGGGGAATGAGAGGGAAACGCCAGAGCAGGGGGAATGAGGGGGCAACACCAGAGCAGGGGGAATGAGAGGGGAAACGCCAGAGCAGGGGGAATGAGAGAGGGGAAACACCAGAGCAGGGGAATGAGATGGGGGAACACCAGAGCAGGGGGAAATGAGGGGAAACGCCAGAGCAGGGGGAATGAGAGGGGAAACACCAGAGCAGGGGGAATGAGAGGGGAACGCCAGAGCAGGGGGAATGAGAGGGGGAACGCCAGAGCAGGGGGAATGAGAGGGGGAAACGCCAGAGCTAGTTAGTTATTATTTACTCATTGTTACTCTGAGTTACTCCGTACCGTGGCCGGGAAGTCGTCTCTTCCAGCCGCGGCGCAAGGCCGGTCGAGATGTAACGCAGAGCGATGCTGTTCTCTCTGACGGGAAACCCGTTCTGATGGGAAGAAAACCTTTATCTCTTTATTTATCTCTTTATTTATCTCTTTATTTATCTCTTTATTTATCTCTTTATTTATCTCTTTATTTATCGCTTTATTTATCTCTTTATTCTGGGGCAACACAAAATATATACTGTATATGTATATACAGTATAATACGTATATATACTAAACATCTGTCCTGTAGGGTAACATTACAGCTTGTTTCTCCTGATGATGAACATCTGTCCTGTAGGGTAACATTACAGCTTGTTTCTACCTGATGATGAACATCTGTCCTGTAGGGTAACATTACAGCTTGTTTCTCCCTGATGATGAACATCTGTCCTGTAGGGTAACATTACAGCTTGTTTCTACCTGATGCTGAACATCTGTCCTGTAGGGTAACATTACAGCTTGTTTCTACCTGATGATGAACATCTGTCCTGTAGGGTAACATTACAGCTTGTTTCTACCTGATGATGAACATCTGTCCTGTAGGGTAACATTACAGCTTGTTTCTCCTGATGATGAACATCTGTCCTGTAGGGTAACATTACAGCTTGTTTCTACCTTGATGCTGAACATCTGTCCTGTAGGGTAACATTACAGCTTGTTTCTACCTGATGATGAACATCTGTCCTGTAGGGTAACATTACAGCTTGTTTCTACCTGATGATGAACATCTGTCCTGTAGGGTAACATTACAGCTTGTTTCTCCCTGATGATGAACATCTGTCCTGTAGGGTAACATTACAGCTTGTTTCTCCTGATGATGAACATCTGTCCTGTAGGGTAACATTACAGCTTGTTTCTCCTGATGATGAACATCTGTCCTGTAGGGTAACATTACAGCTTGTTTCTACCTGATGATGAACATCTGTCCTGTAGGGTAACATTACAGCTTGTTTCTACTCTGATGATGAACATCTGTCCTGTAGGGTAACATTACAGCTTGTTTCTACCTGATGATGAACATCTGTCCTGTAGGGTAACATTACAGCTTGTTTCTACCTGATGATGAACATCTGTCCTGTAGGGTAACATTACAGCTTGTTTCACCTGATGATGAACATCTGTCCTGTAGGGTAACATTACAGCTTGTTTCTCCCTGATGATGAACATCTGTCCTGTAGGTAACATTACAGCTTGTTTCTACCTGATGATGAACATCTGTCCTGTAGGGTAACATTACAGCTTGTTTCTCCCTGATGATGAACATCTGTCCTGTAGGGTAACATTACAGCTTGTTTCTCCCTGATGATGAACATCTGTCCTGTAGGGTAACATTACAGCTTGTTTCTCCCTGATGATGAACATCTGTCCTGTAGGGTAACATTACAGCTTGTTTCTCTGATGATGAACATCTGTCCTGTAGGGTAACATTACAGCTTGTTTCTACCTGATGATGAACATCTGTCCTGTAGGGTAACATTACAGCTTGTTTCTCCCTGATGATGAACATCTGTCCTGTAGGGTAACATTACAGCTTGTTTCTCCCTCTGATGCTGAAACATCTTGATGATGTCCTGTAGGGTAACATTACAGCTTGTTTCTCCCTGATGCTGAACATCTGTCCTGTAGGGTAACATTACAGCTTGTTTCTCCCTGATGATGAACATCTGTCCTGTAGGGTAACATTACAGCTTGTTTCTACCTGATGATGAACATCTGTCCTGTAGGGTAACATTACAGCTTGTTTCTCCCTGATGATGAACATCTGTCCTGTAGGGTAACATTACAGCTTGTTTCTACCTGATGAGCTTAGACATCTGTCCTGTAGGGTAATA
>JABXJD010003390.1:5000-12500 GCA_013375575.1 Percina caprodes
ATACAGGGGCATAAGTATACACCCCTATGTTAAAATACAGGGGCATAAGTATACACCCCCTATGTTAAAATACAGGGGCATAAGTATACCCCCTATGTTAAAATACAGGGGCATAAGTATACACCCCTATGTTAAAATACAGGGGCATAAGTATACACCCCTATGTTAAAATACAGGGGCATAAGTATACACCCCCTATGTTAAAATACAGGGCATAAGTATACACCCCTATGTTAAAATACAGGGGCATAAGTATACACCCCTATGTTAAAATACAGGGGCATAAGTATACACCCCCTATGTTAAAATACAGGGGCATAAGTATACACCCCCTATGTTAAAATACAGGGGCATAAGTATACACCCCCTATGTTAAAATACAGGGGCATAAGTATACACCCCTATGTTAAAATACAGGGGCATAAGTATACACCCCCTATGTTAAAATACAGGGGCATAAGTATACACCCCCTATGTTAAAATACAGGGGCATAAGTATACACCCCCTATGTTAAAATACAGGGGCATAAGTATACACCCCTATGTTAAAATACAGGGGCATAAGTATACACCCCCTATGTTAAAATACAGGGCATAAGTATACACCCCCTATGTTAAAATACAGGGGCATAAGTATACCCCCTATGTTAAAATACAGGGGCATAAGTATACACCCCCTATGTTAAAATACAGGGGCATAAGTATACACCCCCTATGTTAAAATACAGGGGCATAAGTATACACCCCCTATGTTAAAATACAGGGGCATAAGTATACCCCCTATGTTAAAATACAGGGGCATAAGTATACCCCCTATGTTAAAATACAGGGGTATAAGTATACACCCCCTATGTTAAAATACAGGGGCATAAGTATACACCCCCCTATGTTAAAATACAGGGGGCATAAGTATACACCCCCCTATGTTAAAATACAGGGGCATAAGTATACACCCCTATGTTAAAATACAGGGTCATAAGTATACACCCCCTATGTTAAAATACAGGGGCATAAGTATACACCCCTATGTTAAAATACAGGGGCATAAGTATACACCCCCTATGTTAAAATACAGGGGCATAAGTATACCCCCTATGTTAAAATACAGGGGCATAAGTATACCCCCTATGTTAAAATACAGGGGCATAAGTATACACCCCCTATGTTAAAATACAGGGGCATAAGTATACACCCCCTATGTTAAAATACAGGGGCATAAGTATACACCCCCTATGTTAAAATACAGGGGCATAAGTATACACCCCCTATGTTAAAATACAGGGGCATAAGTATACCCCTATGTTAAAATACAGGGGCATAAGTATACCCCCTATGTTAAAATACAGGGGCATAAGTATACACCCCCTATGTTAAAATACAGGGGCATAAGTATACACCCCTATGTTAAAATACAGGGGCATAAGTATACACCCCCTATGTTAAAATACAGGGGCATAAGTATACACCCCCCTATGTTAAAATACAGGGGCATAAGTATACACCCCTATGTTAAAATACAGGGGGCATAAGTATACACCCCCTATGTTAAAATACAGGGGCATAAGTATACACCCCCTATGTTAAAATACAGGGGCATAAGTATACACCCCCTATGTTAAAATACAGGGGCATAAGTATACACCCCCCTATGTTAAAATACAGGGGCATAAGTATACACCCCCCTATGTTAAAATACAGGGGCATAAGTATACACCCCCTATGTTAAAATACAGGGCATAAGTATACACCCCCTATGTTAAAATACAGGGGCATAAGTATACACTATGTTAAAATACAGGGGCATAAGTATACACCCCTATGTTCTACCTTTGTTTTGCTATTTCTGCTGTGTTTTTACACATAGTGTAGCTTATTATGCTTTAAATGGTCTTTATCTTCTATTCACTGTAAATAAGGTGACTATAGATTATTATTATTAATATTAATATTATTAATATTCTGTTTTTAGTTCATATTGTGAACATCACATTGCATCATCTTGTAGATTTAGTCTCATTTTTTAGCAGATTTTTGAAAAAACTTTGGATTCATAAGCTGAAAAGAAGTTCTTCTTTTCTCTAATAAAAACCACCTAAATTATAATAATAATGTTTTGAGGGGGACAACTCTCCCTCTTCTAACCTTTGGAGGGACATATCACCTGCCCCCCCCCACCCAAATCTATACCTATGATTGAAATATTCACATAAAACACAACATTGAATAATTAGTGTTTTTATTGGACGAGCAGCGTGACGTGAGACAGACGTTACGTGTTTAAGGCACTTCACTATCGACCATTCAGATCCTTCGCTGCAGTAAAAGTACTAATACTACACTTCAAAATACTCTGATACAGACACAAGTCCTGCACTGATGTTAAAGTCTGTAAGTATCAGGAAAATTTAGTTAGGGTGTGTGTGTGTGTGTGTGCGTGTCTCTTCGTGTGTGTCTTTGTGTGTCTCTGTGTGTCTCTCTGTGTCCGTCTGTGTGTGTGTGTGTCTCTCTCTCTGTGTGTGTGTCTCTTTGTGTTTCTGTGTGTGTGCATGCATGCATGTGTCTCTCTGTGTGTGTCTTTGTGTGTCCGTCTGTGTGTGTGTGTGTGTCTGTCTCTCTCTCTGTGTGTGTGTGTGTGTGTCTCTCTTTGTGTCTTTCTCTCTTTGTGTGTGTGTGTGTCTCTGTGTGTCTCTTTGTGTCCGTCTGTGTCTGTCTCTCTCTCTCTCTCTCTGTGTGTGTGTGTCTCTTTGTGTCTTTCTCTCTTTGTGTGTGTGTGTCTCTTTGTGTCTTTCTCTCTTTGTGTGTGTGTGTGTGTGTGTGTGTGTGTGTTTAATGGTCTGATAATCTCAGCTAGACTTAAGGCTTTTTCTATTGTTGGCTGGTTTAATTTCATATTTCATTTACTGAAGTACATGTACTCAGTTACATTCAGCGATGAGCTGCTGGTTCCCCGTCAGACACACGCCACCGAGATTAACCAGAGAATCTGCGTCCGTGTTTCCTGCAGCTGCTCCACGATCAATCTTCATCTGGAGACTTTAACCTCACCGCGGCGCTCTGAGGATCCGACGTGCGTTGTGTTTGTAAAGGACGAGTCTGGAAGAAGAGAGACGAGAAGTCTCCGTCATTTTACAGAGTCTAACAAAAAGTTCCACAAAATCACCATCACCAAACCCACCAGACTCCATGTAAATAATCACTACTTTTAGCGTGTATAGAGCAGCATATCTCCACCAGACTCCATGTAAATAATCACTACTTTTATCATCGTAAAACACACTTCATTCAAAGTGGACAGAAACTAAATAAAACTACCAAAAGCCATCTTGGTTCATCTTTCCACTGTTCCAACAATCACCACTCTGGTCTGGTTGGAATAAACTCTTAATTCACCCATTTACATGTGGAGATATGCTGCTCTATACACACTAAAAGTAGTGATTATTTACATGGAGTCTGGTGGAGATATGCTGCTCTATACACGCTAAAAGTAGTGATTATTTACATGGAGTCTGGTGGAGATATGCTGCTCTATACACACTTAAAATAGTGATTATTTACATGGAGTCTGGTGGAGATATGCTGCTCTATACACGCTAAAAGTAGTGATTATTTACATGGAGTCTGGTGGAGATATGCTGCTCTATACACACTAAAAGTAGTGATTATTTACATGGAGTCTGGTGGAGATATGCTGCTCTATACACGCTAAAAGTAGTGATTATTTACATGGAGTCTGGTGGGTTTGGTGATGGTGATTTCGGGGCTGGTTCATGTCACACACCTTGTCTCAGAGCTTGGCCTTGGCCTGGAAGAAATTCATGACGGCGTTGAAACACTCGTCTGACATCCATCGCTCCATCAGACGCTCCACCTCGGCGTCGTTCACCGCGTGGAGACGATCCTTCTCCATCGACCGGATCAGCTGTTTAGAGAGAGCCAGAGACTGAGATGGGGGTAAGAGAGAGGCAAAAAAAAAAAAAAAAGAAGGTGGGAGGGAGACACAAGAAATTATTATTAATTATGTAGTGTTTGTGTGTGTGAGGGAGTGTCTCTATGTGTCTCTGTGTGTGTGTGCGTATGTGTATCTGTCTGTGTGTCTATGTGTGTGTCTCACGTTGGGGGGCAGCCTGGCGTAGGCCTTCAGGCGGCTCCAGACCTCCGACTGGAAGCTGCTGTCGGGGAAAACCTCGGTGACGAGGCCGAGGTCACAGGCCTGCGCCGCCGTCAGCTTCTTGTTGAACAGGAGCATCTCGCTGGCCTGGAGAGGTTATTAACACGTTATTAACAGAGTTATTAACAGAGTTATTAACACGTTATTAACACAATATTAACAGCTTACTAACACATTATTAACACGTTATTAACACAATATTAACAGCTTACTAACACATTATTAACACGTTATTAACAGAGTTATTTACAGAGTTATTAACAGAGTTATTAACACGTTATTAACACAATATTAACAGCTTACTAACACATTATTAACACGTTATTAACAGAGTTATTAACAGAGTTATTAACAGAGTTATTAACAGAGTTATTAACAGAGTTATTAACACAATATTAAGACAATATTAACAGCTTACTAACACGTTATTAACACGTTATTAACATGTTATTAACATGTTATTAACATGTTATTAACATGTTCACAGGTTACTTATTATTTTTCACAAAAAGATCTGATGGACAATTGCCGAAAAACCCTCAAGAGGCTTAATAAGTGGCAATCGCCATAGAAACAATTATATTTAACAATTTAAAAACATTTACATATTATTTTGTAAAAAGAAAAACAAACAAATTTCTTCGTATAAAACAATTTAAAATTGCATTTAGAGCACAAACCCTGATGGAAAGTCTTAAAGTCTCAAACAGTTCAGAGAGGCGGGAGCACGTTTGACACGCGGCAATATTCAGAATATAAGACCCCCCCCCCCCCCGACATCTCTCCAGTAGTGCATGTATAGGACCTGAGCATGTGTTATTATTATTATATTAATGAAGTATAAAGATGTGAGAAGGCTGTGAACGTAACGCTCATAATGGCTCAGTGTGTGTGTGTGTGTGTGTGTGTGTGTGTGTGTGGGGGGGGGCTCGGAGGCCTGTACCTTGGCGCTGCCCATGATTTTGGGGAAGGTGTAGGAGGAGCAGCCTTCAGCGCTCTGACCCAGCTGACTGAAGGGAGTGTGGAAGGTCGCCTGAGAGAGAGAGAGAGAGAGAGAGAGAGAGAGAGACAGACAGATGAAGAGCGAGAGAGAGAGAGAGAGAGAGAGACAGACAGATGAAGAGCGAGAGAGAGAGACAGAAGAAGAGAGAGAGAGAGAGAGAGACAGACAGATGAAGAGAGAGAGAGAGAGAGAGAGAGAGATACTCTGATTAATATAATCCACTCAGAGAAACTTCAGATGGAGCCAAGTCACGACTAAAGGTGGAGTGTGCGTGTTTGCGTGCGTGTGTACCCTGTCTATGTGTATGTGTGTGTGTGTGTGTATCCTGTCTGCGTGTGTGTGTGTCTGTGTGTGTGTGCCCTGTCTGTGTGTGTGTGTGTCTATGTGTGTGTGTGTGTGTGTGTCTATGTGTGTGTGTGCCCTGTCTATGTGTGTGTGTGTGTGTCTATGTGTGTGTGTGTGTACCCTGTCTGTGTGTGTGTGCACCCTGTCTGTGTGTGTGTGTGTGTGTGTGTGTGTGTGTGTCTGTGTGTGTGTGTGTGTGTGTGTGTGTGTGTGTGTGTCTGTGTGTGTGTGTGTGTGTGTGTGTGTGTGTGTGTGTGTACCCTGTCTGTAGCGTAGACCAGGTCAAAGAGACCCAACACTGTGACTGAGATTCCAACAGCCGGTCCGTTCACCACGGCAACCAGCGGCTTCGGGAAGTCAATGTACGCCTTCACGTACTTCCTGTAGAGTAAGGTGACCAAATTTCTCAGACAAAATCCGGGGACATTTTCAGCTCAGAGGTGTACAGGTAAAAGCCAGTAAATTAGAATATTTTGAAAAACTTGATTTATTTCAGTAATTGCATTCAAAAGGTGTAACTTGTACATTATATTTATTCATTGCACACAGACTGATGCATTCAAATGTTTATTTCATTTAATTTTGATGATTTGAAGTGGCAACAAATGAAAATCCAAAATTCCGTGTGTCACAAAATTAGAATATTGTGTAAAGGTTAAATTTTGAAGACACCTGGTGCCACAAAGTAATCAGCTGATTAACTCAAAACACCTGCAAAGGGCTTTAAATGGTCTCTCAGTCCAGTTCTGAAGCCTACACAAACATGGGGAAGACTTCAGATTTGACAGCTGTCCAAAAGGCGACCATCGACACATTGCACAAGGAGGGAAAGACACAAAAGGTTATTGCTGAAGAGGCTGGCTGTTCTCAGAGCTCTGTGTCCAAACACATTAATAGAGAGGCAAAGGGAAGGAAAAACTGTGGTCAGAAAAAGTGTACAAGCGATAGGGATCACCGCGCCTAGTCAAGATTGTGAAAAAAGGGTGTGGACAGCTGCTGGAGTCAGTGCTTCAAGATCCACCACCAAGAGACGCTTGAAAGACATGGGTTTCAACTGCCGCATACCTCGTGTCAAGCCACTGTTGACCAAGAAACAGCGAAAAGCGTCTCACCTGGGCTAAGGAAAAAGAGCTGGACTGCTGCTGAGTGGTCCAAAGTCATGTTTTCTGACGAAAGCAAATTTTGCATTTCCTTTGGAAATCGAGGTCCCAGAGTCTGGAGGAAGACAGGAGAGGCACAGGATCCACGTTGCCTGAAGTCTAGTGTAAAGTTTCCACCATCAGTGATGGTTTGGGGTGCCATGTCATCTGCTGGTGTCGGTCCACTCTGTTTCCTGAGATCCAGGGTCAACGCAGCCGTCTACCAGCAAGTTTTAGAGCACTTCATGCTTCCTGCTGCTGACCTGCTCTATGGAGATGGAGATTTCAGGTTCCAACAGGACTTGGCGCCTGCACACAGCGCAAAATCTACCCGTGCCTGGTTTACGGACCATGGTATTTCTGTTCTAAATTGGCCAGCCAACTCCCTGACCTTAGCCCCATAGAAAATCTGTGGGGTATTGTGAAAAGGAAGATGCAGAATGCCAGACCCAAAACGCAGAAGAGTTGAAGGCCACTATCAGAGCAACCTGGGCTCTCATAACACCTGAGCAGTGCCAGAAACTCATCGACTCCATGCCACGCCGCATTAATGCAGTAATTGAGGCAAAAGGAGCTCCAACCAAGTATTGAGTATTGTACATGCTCATATTTTTCATTTTCATACTTTTCAGTTGGCCAACATTTCTAAAAACTCCCTTTTTTGTATTAACCTTAAGTAATATTCTAATTTTGTGACACACGGAATTTTGGATTTTCATTTGTTGCCACTTCAAATCATCAAAATTAAATGAAATAAACATTTGAATGCATCAGTCTGTGTGCAATGAATAAATATAATGTACAAGTTACACCTTTTGAATGCAATTACTGAAATAAATCAA
>JABXJD010003390.1:17500-26167 GCA_013375575.1 Percina caprodes
GAACCTGTAAGAGTTAGCTTGTTAGCTCGTTAGCTTAGCCGCAGGGCAGCGGTCAAACCGGGTCCCACGATAAAGGGCTAGCTAGTTTAATATTGACCATGGCCCGTTAATATTAATATTAATATCAATATATATATATATATACAGTCTATGATATTGACTGAGGATGCTAACTCAGACAAGCTAACAAGTAGCCAAGCTACGGCGTTTTAACCTTAGCGTCAGCCCTCCCGTAACGGTAAAGTGTACCGGTAACCACGGTAACAACTTTAAAATTAGACGACATGGTGATCCTCACCTTCTTAATTTGACAAAGCGCCAGGGAGCGGACAACTTCAGGGCGACGCCGGCCATTTAAACCCCGAGACCGAAGGTCCAAAGTACGGCAGGAAGCACGTAGAGAGCGAGGTAGCTAGCGAAGGGTTAACTAACGCTAGCTAATTAGCTTAGCCACAGCCGGGCTGTTGTTTACAACCGCCGCTCCCGCCCACTCTGTCTTCCTCTGCTCTCCCATTGGCTGAATGGAAGCGCCTGACAACCTGATTTGTCAAATGAACGAATGCATCGCTAACGTCCTTTTTTAAACCAATTGGAACGCACGCTTACTAAAGGATCTTCCCACCAGGTAGCGTCAAGCTACAATCCCCCAGCAACAATACTTCCGGCCACGCCTTCAAAATAAGAGTTGGAAAAGAAGAGCACTTTAAAAAAAAATTGATTATTCGTGAAAGTATTCGTGCAGATAATGCTGTTTTCAGTATATAATAATAATAATAATAATAATAATAATAATAATAATAATAATAATAATAATAATAATAATAATAAAGGAAGGAGCCTGGTTATGGAGGGCTGGAGGACTTTAACCTGGATGGTTGGGAAACAGGAAGCCAGTAGACAATAAATCCCGTTTTCTTATTTATTGCAGTGTGATGTGACCATAGACTGTATATATATTAATTAATATTAATATTAACGGTCTATGGATGTGACCCAGATGAACAGACACACCATCTCCACGGTTCATGTTCTGCTTCCTGCCAGCAGGAGGCGCCATTTCCTCTGTTTCCCCCAAAATAAAGATGTGCAGCATCTGACCTGAAGATGTGAATCATAATGTAGTTAAAGTTGATTTGAAGAGTCTCAGAGTCGGAGGTCTGAGTTATGTATATGAGTTATAACGTTGATGAAACACTTAATTAACCCTCGTTTTGTCTTCCCGTCAAAATTTAAAATACAAACTTTTCCTGAAGTTTTTGTCACTTTTTCGTTGTTTTTGAAGCTTTTCCTGAAATTTTTGTCACTTTTTCGTTGTTTTTGAAGCTTTTCCTGAAATTTTTGTCACTTTTTCGTTGTTTTTGAAGCTTTTCCTGAAATTTTGTCACTTTTTTGTTGTTTTTGAAGCTTTTCCTGAAATTTTTGTCACTTTTTCGTTGTTTTTGAAGCTTTTCCTGAAGTTTTTGTCACTTTTTCGTTGTTTTTGAAGCTTTTCCTCAAGTTTTTGTCACTTTTTCGTTGTTTTTGAAGCTTTTCCTGAAGTTTTTGTCACTTTTTTTCAAAGTTTCTTTTTTTGCCCTTTTTTGACGTATTAGTTGTTTTTCTCACCGACATTTTTGTCACTTTTATCGAAGTTATTTTTTTGTTTATTTCTTTCAAACGCTATCAAATTGTAGCCTGACGTGGTCACACTCAGATTCCAGACCACCCCCCCCCCTTCTTCCCTTTCATGTCTTCATCTGTCCTGTCAAAATAAAAGCTGAAAATGCACCAAAAAAGAACCTTTAAAAATAAATAAATATGAAAGCAAATGTTGTGGGCGGGGCTAAGTTCGCCTGACGTCCAATGAAATTGAATGAAAAAAACCCAAATCCAATGAAAGTAGTAAACTGATGATTTATTGTCCTTGTGAGAGCGCCGTAGGGAACCATCCACGTTCTGTTTTTGGACAATTTGGTTGAAAGAAAACCTAAATTTCTCATATGGAAGCTTTTTGAAAATTGGTCAAATTTGACCCGAGGACACCAGGAGGGATAAAAGTAGAGAAATGTAGTTGCCGTGGCAACCGTCTCCCCCAGACGATGGGATGGCGCGCTCTAGGGAACCTTTAAACCAGCGCTGCAGTACTCGAGTCCGGACTTGTCTCGGACTCGCTAGTATTTGGTCTCGGACTTGTCTCGGACTCGGCCGCTGGTCTATGGCTTTTGGGCTTCTGGTCTGGACCGGGTCCAGGTGTCTTTATTATGTTGATAATAATATTGGAGGGAAAGTGAAACCCAGAATGATTGTCTTGATACTGTCATGCATAAGACCTTTATTCTGTCCTGGATTCTGTCTAGTCTTGGACTCTAACCTCTTTGGACTCAGTCTAGCCTTGGACTCAAACCTCTTTGGACTCGGTCTAGTCTTGGACTCTAACCTCTTTGGACTCGGACTTGTCTTGGACTCAAACCTCTTTGGACTCGGTCTAGTCTTGGACTCTAACCTCTTTGGACTCGGTCTAGTCTTGGACTCAAACCTCTTTGGACTCGGACTAGTCTTGGACTCTAACCTCTTTGGACTCTGTCTAGTCTTGGACTCTAACCTCTTTGGATTTGGTCTAGTCTTGGACTCTAACCTCTTTGGACTCTGTCTTGTCTTGGACTCTAACCTCTTTGGACTTGGTCTAGTCTTGGACTCTAACCTCTTTGGATTTGGTCTAGTCTTGGACTCTAACCTCTTTGGACTCTGTCTTGTCTTGGACTCTAACCTCTTTGGACTTGGTCTAGTCTTGGACTCTAACCTCTTTGGACTCGGTCTAGTCTTGGACTCTAACCTCTTTGGACTCTGTCTTTCTTGGACTCAACTAGTCCTGGTCTTGGACTTGTCTTGGACTCAACTAGTCCTGGTCTTGGACTTGTCTTGGACTCAACTAGTCCTGGTCTTGGACTTGTCTTGGACTCGACTAAGGTGGTCTTGACTACAGCCTGCCTGCTTTAGAGTGCTCATGTTGTTAGTCTTTTCCTGTGAGAGACATTTGGGTTTGTTTATTATTTGTTGTTGTTAACCCCCCCACCATGGGTTGCCATGGCGCTGTCGATGTGGATTGGATCCATGTCCAACAGGGCCCAGGTGTCACAAAAAATGTCAACGTTAGAAATATCAACCAACTGTGGAAAAAACATCAAAAAAATGACGTAAAACATTGAAAAAGTGACACAAATGTCAAAAATATGTATAAATATTCTGCATAAACAACCAATATTTCTTCTTCACGACATATTTCACAGTTGAACAACTTTTAATGTTAAAAAGCTTCACAATAAAACAACATCTCCAGACATTCAGCGGGATTCAAAATACATGCAAATCAGCGCATATTTAATTAGATATCGCCTAATTAGCATATTTAAACATACAATTACAGAAAACTTACAATACATTTTTTTCTCCTATTCGTGTGAGAAATCAACTGATAAAGTTTCACGATGATATCTGAAGGTTTAATATTCTGCTCTATTCACCTGTAGTGTCTATTGCTACATGTACAAAACCTCTAACGACACACACACACACACACACACACACACACACACACACACACACACACACACACACACACACACACAGAACTGGCTCAGTGCACACACTCAGAATAATAACATCTAACCCTTGTGCTGTCCTCCGGGTCAAAAAAATGGACAGAAATTGGACATTTTTGTCCCTTTTTCAGACTTTTTTTAGTCTCCACGACCACCACCTTACTAGTTTTATACTTTCTGGAATTTATGGTCAATAACCCTCATTTATATAGAATTATACCTAATATTAACCCTCATTTATATAGAATTATACCTAATATTAGAGTTAAAAAGCAGAAATTATGGATTATTGTGACTAATAGTTAAGATCAGAGGAATGAAAGAGCGTTGGAACGATCCATTTTATGGTAATTTGGTTAAAAAGAAACTCAGATATGACATATATAGACATTTATTAAAGCTAAAAACTAGTGAGATGTCTCACTCTGGAGATAAAACAGAGACCTGAACACACAGGGTGAAAACAGGATCTGCAGCAATGTGCAGTACGACAACAATATGGAGTTTTTAGAAGATGTAACCATGGAAACCTATTCTGGTCCAACCTCAAAATACAGTTATGACCTTGAAGATGAGGGCCCTTTAATAATAATATGGGCCCTTTAAAACTATCACATGCATGTTGTGTCTAACGCAGCTAAAATGTGTATTTAATGTGTATTTAATATGTATTTCATGTGTATTTCATGTGTATTTCATGTGTATTTTAAGTGATTTCTGAAGGCCTAACCAGGGACGTTGGTTTGATTTTTTGGGATTATTTGGAGCCGTAGACGCAGCGATTCTCCCAAAACGTGTGCTCCTTTACGTTGCCGTGCATGACTCCATTAACAGCAGCTGGAGATGACGCTACACCCGGAAGCGTCCGTCGCTAACGGCTGCGTGAATGCGTCGTGTTCCAGTGTGGCAGGAAACGCTCAGTCAGCGTCTCCTGGAAACTTCACAATAAAAACCATTAAATACGTCAGAGTCAAAGTCCACGGTCCGATCTGGGCTGCCTGCACGATCCGGGACGCTACGCTACGTCACGCATGCGCCCAAACACGCCATGGACTGGCACCATCGTTCTTGTAGAATACATTTGATGTATTTTTTTAATTCATTACAGGTAAAGGTACTTTAGGTAAGGTAAAGGTAAAGGTTAGGTTAGGTTAGGTTAGGTAAAGGTTAGGGTTATTATACTAGGGGGGGCAAACCCCCCCCACGTCTGTCACTAGCAATGATGACTGCAGTGATTAGAGACGATTCTCTCCGACCAATCAGCAGTCTGCAGTGATTAGAGACGATTCTCTCCGACCAATCAGCAGTCTGCAGTGATTAGAGACGATTCTCTCCGACCAATCAGCAGTCTGCAGTGATTAGAGACGATTCTCTCCGACCAATCAGCAGTCTGCAGTGATTAGAGACGATTCTCTCCGACCAATCAGCAGTCTGCAGTGATTAGAGACGATTCTCTCCGACCAATGAGCAGTCTGCAGTGATTAGAGACGATTCTCTCCAACCAATCAGCAGTCTGCAGTGATTAGAGACGATTCTCTCCGACCAATCAGCAGTCTGCAGTGATAAGAGACGATTCTCTCCAACCAATCAGCAGTCTGCAGTGATTAGAGACGATTCTCTCCGACCAATCAGCAGTCTGCAGGTTGTCTCCTCAGCAGCCTGGAGCCTCGATTGAGGTAGTACTACATAAAGTACCTGTTAGCAGGTACCAGGGACTTTATCATCATGGAAAACCAAAAAAGGCGAGTAGGGTCGATACCGTGCAGTGGAGAAACACCGTAACCGTCCCGTTGCGATTCACAGCGGTTGCGGGGCCAAGGTGCAAAGCGTGATCCCGCATCATCATCATGTGCAGACATGTCGCATGTTGGATCGTGCAGCAGCAAAGACCACGAACCCACACATCACAGCTTTGGCTTTAAGGCGTTTCACACCGACAGCCTTCAGTTCGGTAGAACGCTGGCGCGGCTCGGTTGGCTCAGTCCAACTCTGGAGCGCACCGGACCCGAACAAGGGCACCGAGACCTGGTTCGCTTGTGGTGAGAACGTGATCCGTACGTACACGTAAAGTCTCCCGTGGTCAGGTAGCTTATTTATTTTCTTGCTCCCGCCCCCAGAAACATACCGACCAATAACAGGAGTGGATGTTCTGGTGTGATGTGTGATGGTGCATTTTGGTGCGCTTGGATTTTTCCAGGTGTGACACAGAACCGGCCGAGGGCAAACCGCTCCGAGATGACAAACTCACCAACGGATTCGGACCAAAGCAACAAACTACCGGTGTGAAAACGCTCAAAGTGTCTGAAGGCCGCCGCCCCCTAGCGGACGGGGGCGTGCATTGCAGCCCCCAGACCCAGGTACTCCAGGTTCTCCGCCGCCGGGAGGAAGAGACCGTTCCCCGTTAAAGGATCAGCATTGGTGGCGGAGGGCAAGGCCCGCGGCTGGAAGTCCGAGGTCCGTGGCAGGAAGTCCGAGGCCCGTGGCAGGAAGTCCGAGGCCCGTGGCAGGAAGTCCGAGGCCCGTGGCAGGAAGTCCGAGGCCCGCGGCAGGAAGTCCGCTTGGTAGTCGGGGTTGTCGAGGCTGTCGCCGGCAGCAAGGGGGAGCGAGCTCTGGGCGGTGTTCAAGTACTCTGGGCCCTCGGGGGCTCGGGGGAAAGGCTTCAGGTCCTCCAGGGGGAAGGGGAGCGAGGCGGCGCCCCAACCCGGGCCCAGGTCCTCGTAGTTGGGATTCAACACCTCGGACAGCCTGCTGCTCCGGCTGGTTTCACTCAGGCTCTGGTTCATGTACTCTGGGAGAGAGAGACGGGTTATTTAGGAGGAGAGACGTTGACGTCGGTGATGCCAAAGATCTCCAGATCAGGGGGAATGAGAGGGGGGAAACACCAGAGCAGGGGAATGAGAGGAAACACCAGAGCAGGGGAATGAGAGGAAACACCAGAGCAGGGGGAGAGGAGCAACACCAGAGCAGTGGGAATGAGAGGGGAAACACCAGAGCAGGGGGAATGAGAGGGGGTGAGCAGGGGAATTAGAGGGGGCAACACCAGAGCAGGGGAATGAGAGGAAACGCCAGAGCAGGGGGAATGAGAGGGGAAACACCAGAGCAGGGGAATGAGATGGGGGAACGCCAGAGCAGGGGGAATGAGAGGGAAACGCCAGAGCAGGGGGAATGAGAGGAAACACCAGAGCAGGGGGAATGAGAGGAAACACCAGAGCAGGGGAATGAGAGGGAAACACCAGAGCAGGGGAATGAGAGGAAACGCCAGAGCAGGGGGAATGAGAGGAAACACCAGAGCAGGGGAATGAGAGGGCAACACCAGAGCAGTGGGAATGAGAGGAAACACCAGAGCAGGGAGATGAGAGGTGAGCAGGGGAATTAGAGGGGCAACACCAGAGCAGGGAATGAGAGGGGAAACGCCAGAGCAGGGGAATGAGAGGGGCAACACCAGAGCAGGGGGAATGAGAGGAAACGCCAGAGCAGGGGAATGAGAGGGAAACACCAGAGCAGGGGGAATGAGATGGGGAACGCCAGAGCAGGGGAATGAGAGGAAGCCAGAGCAGGGGAATGAGAAACACCAGAGCAGGGGAATGAGAGGGAAACGCCAGAGCAGGGGAATGAGAGAAACGCCAGAGCAGGGGAATGAGAGGGGCGCAGAGTAGTTAGTTATTATTTACTCATTGTTACTCTGAGTTACTCCGTACCGTGGCCGGGAAGTCGTCTTTCTCCAGCGCGGCGTCGTCGGAGTGGAGATGCATGAGCGATGCTGTTCTCTCTGACGGGAAACCCGTTCTGATGGGAAGAAAACCTTTATCTCTTTATTTATCTCTTTATTTATCTCTTTATTTATCTCTTTATTTATCTCTTTATTTATCTCTTTATTTATCGCTTTATTTATCTCTTTATTCTGGGGCAACACAAAATATATACTGTATATGTATATACAGTATAATACATATATACTAAACATCTGTCCTGTAGGGTAACATTACAGCTTGTTTCTCCTGATGATGAACATCTGTCCTGTAGGGTAACATTACAGCTTGTTTCTACCTGATGATGAACATCTGTCCTGTAGGGTAACATTACAGCTTGTTTCTCCCTGATGATGAACATCTGTCCTGTAGGGTAACATTACAGCTTGTTTCTCCCTGATGATGAACATCTGTCCTGTAGGGTAACATTACAGCTTGTTTCTACCTGATGATGAACATCTGTCCTGTAGGGTAACATTACAGCTTGTTTCTACCTGATGATGAACATCTGTCCTGTAGGGTAACATTACAGCTTGTTTCTCCCTGATGATGAACATCTGTCCTGTAGGGTAACATTACAGCTTGTTTCTCCCTGATGCTGAACATCTGTCCTGTAGGGTAACATTACAGCTTGTTTCTACCTGATGATGAACATCTGTCCTGTAGGGTAACATTACAGCTTGTTTCTACCTGATGATGAACATCTGTCCTGTAGGGTAACATTACAGCTTGTTTCTACCTGATGCTGAACATCTGTCCTGTAGGGTAACATTACAGCTTGTTTCTACCTGATGATGAACATCTGTCCTGTAGGGTAACATTACAGCTTGTTTCTCCTGATGATGAACATCTGTCCTGTAGGGTAACATTACAGCTTGTTTCTCCCTGATGCTGAACATCTGTCCTGTAGGGTAACATTACAGCTTGTTTCTACCTGATGATGAACATCTGTCCTGTAGGGTAACATTACAGCTTGTTTCTCCTGATGATGAACATCTGTCCTGAGGGTAACATTACAGCTTGTTTCTCCTGATGATGAACATCTGTCCTGTAGGGTAACATTACAGCTTGTTTCTACCTGATGATGAACATCTGTCCTGTAGGGTAACATTACAGCTTGTTTCTCCTGATGCTGAACATCTGTCCTGTAGGGGTAACATTACAGCTTGTTTCTACCTGATGATGAACATCTGTCCTGTGGTGTATTACAGCTTGTTTCTCTGATGATGAACATCTGTCCTGTAGGGTAACATTACAGCTTGTTTCTCCTGATGATGAACATCTGTCCTGTAGGGTAACATTACAGCTTGTTTCTCCTGATGATGAACATCTGTCCTGTT
>JABXJD010000124.1:0-5000 GCA_013375575.1 Percina caprodes
TCAGCAGGTGAGCACTGATGACTGTTCTGTTGTTAAAGGGTCATTTCACTGGTTTTCAATCTAATTTCCTATGTTTTGTGTCTAAGTGATGCAAACAACAAACTACATTAATATACATCACAGCTTGTTTCTCCCTGATGATGAACATCTGTCCTGTAGGGTAACATTACAGCTTGTTTCTACCTGATGATGAACATCTGTCCTGTAGGGTAACATCACAGCTTGTTTCTCCCTGATGATGAACATCTGTCCTGTAGGGTAACATTACAGCTTGTTTCTACCTGATGATGAACATCTGTCCTGTAGGGTAACATTACAGCTTGTTCTACCTGATGATGAACATCTGTCCTGTAGGGTAACATCACAGCTTGTTTCTCCCTGATGATGAACATCTGTCCTGTAGGGTAACATTACAGCTTGTTTCTCCCTGATGATGAACATCTGTCCTGTAGGGTAACATTACAGCTTGTTTCTCCCTGATGCTGAACATCTGTCCTGTAGGTAACATTACAGCTTGTTTCTCCCTGATGATGAACATCTGTCCTGTAGGGTAACATTACAGCTTGTTTCTCCTGATGATGAACATCTGTCCTGTAGGGTAACATTACAGCTTGTTTCTCCCGATGATGAACATCTGTCCTGTAGGGTAACATTACAGCTTGTTTCTACCTGATGATGAACATCTGTCCTGTAGGGTAACATTACAGCTTGTTTCTCCCTGATGTTGAACATCTGTCCTGTAGGGTAACATTACAGCTTGTTTCTACCTGATGCTGAACATCTGTCCTGTAGGGTAACATTACAGCTTGTTTCTCCCTGATGATGAACATCTGTCCTGTAGGGTAACATTACAGCTTGTTTCTACCTGATGTTGAACATCTGTCCTGTAGGGTAACATTACAGCTTGTTTCTACCTGATGTTGAACATCTGTCCTGTAGGGTAACATTACAGCTTGTTTCTACCTGATGATGAACATCTGTCCTGTATGGTAACATTACAGCTTGTTTCTACCTGATGATGAACATCTGTCCTGTAGGGTAACATTACAGCTTGTTTCTACCTGATGATGAACATCTGTCCTGTAGGGTAACATTACAGCTTGTTTCTACCTGATGATGAACATCTGTCCTGTAGGGTAACATTACAGCTTGTTTCTCCCTGATGATGAACATCTGTCCTGTAGGGTAACATTACAGCTTGTTTCTACCTGATGCTGAACATCTGTCCTGTAGGGTAACATTACAGCTTGTTTCTACCTGATGATGAACATCTGTCCTGTAGGGTAACATTACAGCTTGTTTCTCCCTGATGATGAACATCTGTCCTGTAGGGTAACATTACAGCTTGTTTCTACCTGATGCTGAACATCTGTCCTGTAGGGTAACATCACAGCTTGTTTCTACCTGATGATGAACATCTGTCCTGTAGGGTAACATCACAGCTTGTTTCTCCTCTCTTCCAGAGCGAGGACGACTCCGAGGTTCCCATGGACAGCGTGGAGATGCCCCACTTCCGCCAGCGCTCCTTCCTGCCTTCGCAGCCGGTTCGCCGCACGCCCATCCTCCACAACTTCCTGCACATCCTGTCGCTCGCCGCCGCAGACGGCGGGCGACGCGCGCGCCTCGGTGACTCCGCGTGGGAGAATCTCCCAGCATGCCTCTGGCCCAGTACCCAGCCGGAGCGCGGGTTCCCGGCTGCACGCAGCACCTGGGCATGGTCTGTCTGTGCAGTCGCTGCTCCGCCAGTCGCAGCCGCCGCTTGGGCGCCGCCCCGCCCCCACGTCTCCTCGGCGCGCACGAGCCTCGGCAGCCGGCGGAGAGACCCTCCGCCTTCACCTCCGTCTACTACAGCGCCGGCACTCGCTCAACCTCGCACCGAGCGCCGAGCCGCTCTCCAGCTCCAGGTACACACACACACACACACACAGACACACACGCAGACACACACACACACACACACACACACACACACACACACACACTGACCGAGCGGCTGGAAGGGGGGGGTGTGTCTGTGTGTATTTATTTAATTTATTGAACAAAATATTATTATTATTATATAATAATACAACATGTGTAAATTGTTTCAGCCCCGCCTCCAGGCCCGGACCTGATTGGACACGCAACCTGCTGAGTATGCGTGAGGGGGTCGGCACGGCGATGCTGCCCCCAGGACGCCGCCCTCCATCAGCCTCCTGTCAGTGCTCCGCCAGCAGGACGGCTCCTCCCACTCGCCCGTCTACACCTCGGCCTCCGAGGGCCGGGGTTCCCCCAGGGCGAGCCCGGCGCCCGCGGCGACGCGGCTGGGACCAGCAGCGGGCACCACCTGCTCTGGGACGGGTCCCGCAGCAACACGGCGTCCTTCCGCAACGTGCTGCAGTGCAACCTGAGCCGCTACTTCATGGAGTTTGACCGCATCCAGGACCTGGAGCCCCGCCCCAGGCATCCAGGACCTGGAGCCCCCGCCCCCCCCAGGCAGCCAGGACCCAATCCCCGAGCTGCTGAACAACAACATGGACCCTGAGCGCCCTGGCCCGTCTTCCTCCACATCCTCCCCCACTATCATCCACTACCAGCCTCCTCCCGCCTCCCGCGCTGGAGAACAACCCCCGCCATCTCGGGGCATCTGAACCGCTGCCGTGCGTGCCACAACCTCCTCACCTTCAACCATGACTCTCAGCGCTGGGAGCGGACCAGCCAGACCTCTTCGGTGTCCGCCTCCCCCCTGGAGCCCCCGTCTTCCTCCCCCTCCTTCCCTTCTGCGTCGCCATGGCAACCCGAGGAGGGCGGTAGGACGCTGGAAGCCGAGACGCCGGAGAGGAGGCGCGCCGCCGGATCCCAGCGAGCAGCGCTGCCGCCGGGAGGGGGGCTTCCCATGGCCTCGGCCCCCACCCACCAGCCGGGAGCAGACCGTGGGCCTGGTCTACAACCAGGACACGGCCCAGTGGGAGCGGGTGTACCGGCAGGCGGCGGCCGGCAGATCGGCAGAGCCACCGGAGGCCTTAAGCCAAGAAATGCCTGTTGACCTCCCGACGAGGACTCTCTGCGGAGGTACAGTTCCCCCTCCCCCAACACACGCACACACAGACAGAGACACAGACAGGGACACACAGACAGGGACACAGAGACACACAGACAGAGACACACAGACAGAGACACACAGACAGGGACACAGAGACACACAGACAGGGACACAGACAGGGACACAGACAGGGACACAGACAGGGACACAGACAGGGACACACAGACAGGGACACACAGACAGGGACACACAGACAGATTCCTGCAGAGGTTTCGGTCACCCTCCCAACATACAGAGAGACACGCACACAGACAGGGACACACAGACAGAGACACACAGACAGAGACACACAGACAGGGACACACAGACAGGGACACACAGACAGAGACACACAGACAGAGACACACAGACAGAGACACACAGACAGGGACACACAGACAGAGACACACAGACAGGGACACACAGACAGATTCCCTGCAGAGGCACGGTCACCCCCTCCCAACATACAGAGAGACACGCACACAGACAGGGACACACAGACAGGGACACACAGACAGAGACACACAGACAGAGACACACAGACAGAGACACACAGACAGAGACACACAGACAGGGACACACAGACAGAGACACACAGACAGGGACACACAGACAGATTCCCTGTAGAGGTACGATCACCCCCCTCCCAACATACAGAGAGACACGCACACAGACAGACACACACAGACAGACACACAGACGCACTTTTGTCGCATAAATTGCAGATTTCGTGAAATAACGCGTGTGAAGTTGCGTTCACTTCACACGCGAGCAGCTGATTTCCTGTTGCCATGGGAACGTTATGAAGTGACATAATTACCCTAAAAGACAGTCTCTTTCCTGCAATTTCAATAAAATAGCATAAATATCCCGTTTTTAAGGAAACGTGACGCACAATCAAGGATTTTTGCAACAATCACAAAACTCTGAATTTTTCTGGAAGGACTGTTGTTGATTTAGTCTTTTAAACCTAAATTCAGCATCTTTCCACAAGTTGGTGAGGAATCGTGGTGGGGGGGTAGGTGCCCTTAAAGCCACAGGGTGATTTAGTTCAGTAACTATCAGTAACTAACCCTAACTATCAGTAACTAACCCTAACTATCTGTGTTCTAACGCCTGTTTCCTGCATCCAGGCGACTGCTGGAGTCCTCTCTGTTGTCGCTGTCTCGCTACGACATGTCTGGATCCAGAGACCACCCCATCTACCCCGACCCAGCCAGGTACCCACGGTTACCCTCCTTCATTCAGCCAGTTATCCATTGTCCCTTTGGGATCACAAGGAAAACCTGGAAAAGTTGTCAAATTAGTCAAATCCTTTGTCCACGCTTGGGGACAGCCATTGTAACGGTAATCTGGGGACGGCAGCAGCTCGCTTCCACCCACGTGTCGTCCATCGGATTTAAGGGATATCGAATGAAAAATGCTTTATGGAAACAGGTTGCATCTGCATCGTCATGGCGACTTGTTGATAGCGTTGTTGTTTTCTTATTATAGCTTGAAATGTCGCTATCAGCTGGAACATGAGCTCTATGTAGCCTGTCCCATAGTGGTCATGTGATGTTGTCTCATAGTGATCATGTGATGTTGTCCCATAGTGATCATGTTGCCCGCGGTCACGCCTCCTATGCTGTGGTTGTAATAACGTGTAATAACATGTAATAACATGTGATAATGACCTTCTGTGTCCTCTGTGCGTCCAGGCTGTCTCCAGCCGCGTACTACGCCCAGAGGATGATCCAGTATCTGTCGCGGCGGGACAGCATTCGCCAGCGCTCGCTGCGGTACCAGCAGAACCGCCTGCGGGCCATGTCCTCGTCCTCGGACAGCCCCCCCGGCAACCCCTCCAGCTCCATGGACAACAGCGACGTCGACTTCGAAGAGCTGGAGTAAGTTTCACTTTGTATCTCCGTCATTATCAACCCGACTTCACTAACACGGA
>JABXJD010000124.1:7500-22500 GCA_013375575.1 Percina caprodes
GGCCCCCCACAACCTGGGAGAGATGCTCTACACCAAGAGATTCGGTACACTTTACTCACCGTTTACGCCCATGAAAATGTTCTCCTCCTGCAGGTCCCAATGCTATCTCCGTTAGCTTGTATTATATATATATATATATATATATATATATATATATATATATATATATATATATATATATATATATATATATATATATATATATATATATATATATACTGTATGTTATGTTCTCCTCCTGCAGGTCCCAATGCTATCTCCGTTAGCTTGTCTCCGATGGGCTGCTACGTGATGGTGGGCCTAGCCTCTCGCAGGATCCTGCTGCATCCCACCACCGACCACATGGTGGCGCAAGTCTTCCGCCTGCAGCAGCCCCACGGAGGAGAGACCTCCATCAGGGTGAGACTGCGTGCGTGCGTGCGTGCGTGCGTGCGTGCGTGCGTGCGTGCGTGTGTGTGTTTGCGTGTGTGTGTGTTTGCGTGCGTGTGTGCGTGTGTGTGTGTTTGCGTGTGTGTGTGTTTGCGTGTGTGTGTGCGCTAATCGTCTGCTGTGTTCCAGATGGTGTTTAATGTGGTTTACCCGATGGCTCCAGACCAGCGGCGCCACGTCAGCATCAACTCTGCTCGCTGGCTGCCGGACCCGGGGATGGGCCTGGCCTACGGGACCAACAAGGGGGACCTGGTCATCTGCAGGCCTGTGTGAGTCTCCTAGCTTCAGCTGATAGCCAATGCTAGGCTACACGCTATACATGCTAGGCTACACACTAGGCTACACACTATACACACTAGGATACACGCTATACACACTAGGCTACAGGCTAGGCTACACGCTATACACCCAAGGCTACATGCTATACACACTAGGCTACACACTATACACACTAGGATACACGCTATACACCCAAGGCTACATGCTATACACACTAGGCTACAGGCTAGGCTACACACTATACACACTAGAATACACACTATACACCCAAGTGTAACAGATGTGGACAGGGTATGGAAGACAACCACTTCAATCGACGTTTTTCCTGAGATTTATTTTTCTGCAGAAGATAGCATCACATCAGTGGTCTGTTTCCAAAGTTAACAGCATCTGCACCTCAGCAATACAAGACGTTATTGTCCGGGGAAACCCAACCCAAGCTATAACAGTTTACCTTAGAAACAACGCTCCACACTCTGACAACTTCAATGAATAAAATGACACAGTAATAACATATTAAACATCCAACAAAAAGACACACACCTGCAGAAGATAGCATCACATCAGTGGTCTGTTTCCAAAGTTAACAGCATCTGCACCTAAACATCACACAACAGAATTTACACACTCATAATGTACCTCCGTTATTTACATTATACAAGCGCGCAAAACGCGCGAAAAGAAAGTTAGACAATGCGTCATTAAAAGTTATATTAAACCATAAAAATGGTACAAAGCAGTTAGTTAACATGGTATTAACTTCGCAAAATTAAATGTTGAAGGGTCACAACACAATCTTCAAAGAAAACAATAAAATAGCACAGCGGAATTTTACACACAACCTACCTCAGCAATACAAGACGTTATTGTGAGGGAAAACCGGAAGCTACGGCAACATAGGAGGTACAAAAGAGGCGCAATGCAGTAACATCATCTCTGCAGGAACCAATAGCAATGTGATAAATGGATTGCACTCAATAAGATGAAATTCACAAATATCGAACAAAACCTTAACTGATATTTAAAATTAAATAAAATATAAATTGGCAATTAGAGTTGATAAAATACATTTTTAACTCCGTTACACCCACCCCCACTGAATTTCATTAAAATTGAGCACCAGCTACACGACATGTACTAATCACAACCCTATAAATCGACAAACCACAAGGGTCGGTATCAAGAGAACCAACATCAAATGTATCCCATCAGGATGAAGTAGTATGAGAGCAGCGCTTACCACTCAATACAACAACTGGTAACAGGGTGCCTTTGTACACCCCACAAATCCCCAAACCATAGTATCGTGTAGGCCCACTACAATAGAAATCAAAACAGAGCATTCTACTAATGCAAAAAAACTTCGAGCATAACGGCCCAGGCTGGAACACAGATTTGTGAACCACCCTAACGGTGAACAACCTCCTGCCCAGACATTGTTTGTATGAGCCTGTTAACAGGCCTGACTAGGCGACCAAACCTCGACTTGACCACTGTCCGTGCATCAGTATTGTCAAAGTACATAGGTGGAACCTGGTTAACCATGTGCAAAGTGCCGGGTGTCTCGTCTGCCCGTGTCATAACGTCAAGTGTAGAGTCCGGCTGTCGTACATGTGTTTGAACGTCCACAGCAGTCACAGGGCTAAAGTCACTGGGCATAGACTGCTTTGTTGAAATGTCTCCAGGTGAGATAGAGGCGGCCTGGGAGCCAGAAACCACACTTGTTATATCAGTAGCATCCTCCTGCAACAGGCTAGGTACAGACAACTGTGTAATCCATTCAAAAGTCCTTCTCACAGAGTCAGCAGATCCCGAGCCATTCAAGGAGTTCTGTCCCTCCACCACAGTTACAGGTGAGTGTCCGCCATATCCAGTAACACGGCCTTCACTAGCCGCACAAAGGGAGTCAATCACACTCCCAAACGGGGCTTCCCTTGCCTCCCCCACATCATCACTTCCTGTACCTGAGGAGGTCGCAGCAGACACGGACAAGGTAAAATCAGACATGTCACAAGCTTCCCCCACAGGGAAGAAATTTGCCTGCATAAGCAGATTCCTGTGGACCACCTTCTCCTTCCCCGTGAGTGTGTCACAGATCCTGTAAGTGTGCGTCCCTTCATTTACCTCAACAACAGTGTAGACAGTTGAGTCCCATCGATCAGCAAGTTTCCTTTTTCCTCTTTCTGTCCTGTTGGCTACAAGCACTCTGTCACCAAGGACAATGTTGGATCCCTTTACTTTCCTGTTGTATAATTGGGCGTGCCTATCCTGCTCCTTTGCCGCATGATCTTGAGCGATCACCATCGCTTCCTTCAGATCGACAGACAGACGTGCCACATACTTATCATAGCTCGTCACATCAGAGTCATGGAGGACAGCACGAAAGAGGACATCAACAGGAAGGCGAGGACCCGACCAAACATGAGATAAAATGGAGGGTAGCTCGTTGTTTCATGGGCTGCACAGTTGTACATGAAAGTCAGAGTCTGTAAACGTCGTGGCCAGTCAGCTTTCTCTCCAGGGGGCAGTGCACGGATCATACCACCCAAGGTCCGGTTGAAACGTTCCACACTCCCGTTTCCCATTGGGTGGTAGGGGGTTGTGTGCGACTTTCTGACACCTGATACCCGAAGGAGCTCACTTATCAGCTGACTTTCAAAATTGGCACCTTGGTCACTATGGATCCTTTCCGAAATCCAAAGACGCAAAAGTACCGATCCCATAGAACTCTCGCCACCTGTTTAGCTGTCTGGTCCTTGCATGGAAATGCCTGGGCCATCCTCGTGAAATGGTCTGTTATAACCAAAACATCAACAGACTTGTTTCTGGAGTCCTCAGCCGACCAAAAGTCAATACAAACTAGCTCCAAAGGCCTAGTTGTCTTTATGTTCTCCAAGAGAGCCCTACCCTCAGGCTCGACTGTCTTGCTGACGATGCACCGCTGACAATGGCGGACATAGTCCCTCACATCACTGTCAAGGCTTGGCCAGAAGAATCTCTGTCTTGCCAGGCTGAGGCTCCTGGACTGAGCTTGATGTCCGGCTCCATCGTGAATTCCCTGTAGAACCTCAGTTTTGAGTGAATCAGGGACAACATACTGGAAACGCTTTGCTCTGGTCTTCTGGTGCCTTGAAACCCTGTATAACACACCATTACTCACAGTAAGTCTGTCCCAATGTTTCAAGTATCTTGTGACGGAGACGGACTCCTTAAATCTCTCTCTCTAGAGGGTCTCTGGTGCCTCTCAACATAGGACATAACACAAGCAAGAGTCTCATCCTCTAACTGCTTATTACGGAGGTCCATTTCAGTGTAAGCGGGCAAGGCATCCTGTCCAGGCGGGACCAACTGAGGTAGATACTGCAGAGCTTCCAAGGCACGGAGTCTCGGGCCAGCATTCCACTCAACATGCGACTGTAGCACAGCAGATACATCTTCCATTGAGACAGACTGGGCGTGCATGTGTAGTGGACTGCCTGTGGACTGGACATGACTACTCGCTGAAGAGGGTTTCTTGTAGCCACTTGACGACCGGAAGGCATTTTGGACAGAAGTGTTAGACATATCCCTGACTGTGCTCAGGAGATCTGCATAGGGTTCGGCGAGTAGTCTGCAGCCAACACCCCCCTTGACAAATGGGACACGGCTCAGAGCATCAGCCACAACATTCTGCTGTCCTGGGATGTACCTGATATCGAAGTCATAACTGGCCAACTTGGCCACCCAGCGCTGCTCACAACAGTCTAGCTTTGGCTTCGTCAGGATGTGAGTCAATGGGTTATTGTCCGTCCAGACTGTGAACCTGTGCCCTTTAGCCAGTGACTGAACTTGTCGCAGACAGACCATTTCAAGGCTAGAAATTCCAACCGGTGTGCTGGATAATTCTTTTGGGAGTGTGACAATGACTTGCTGGCAAAAGCAATAGGTCTGGCCCGAGCTTCACCTTCCTGAACCTGCGAGAGAACAGCACCTAAACCTTCCAAAGAGGCATCTGTCGACAGCACAAAGGGACGGGTGAAGTCAGGGTGAGCCAGGACAACACTGTGAACCAGGGAAGCCTTCAGGTCCTCAAAAGCTTGACTCTGCCGCGGTGTCCAGTCAGAAACACATAACTTCCTACTTGATAGCTTGTTTTTGTTTTGCTTGCCTTTCCTTTTTACTCCCTTCAGCAGATCAAAAAGCGGCTTGGCAATGGCAGAGTATCTGGGGACAAAGTGTTGGTAGTAATTTACCATCCCCAAGAAAGATCTTATTCGCTTCTGGGACGGTGTCACACCATCAGACTCCATGAGGTCAGCACTTGACATGTTGCTGATGTTCTCAACCTTACCAGGGTCTGTTGAAACACCGTTTTCATCAATTATGTGGCCAAGAAACTTCACAGACCTCCTGAGAAAGAAGCACTTCTTAGGGGCCAACTTCAGGTTGTTGCTGCGCAGCCTATCGAACACCATTGTCAGGCGGAGGAGGGCAATCTCCTCATCAGGTGCAAACACCAACAAGTCATCCAAGTAGCATAGCAGACTTAGATAGTTTTGATCTCCAAAAATGCTGGTCATCATGCGCATGAAGCTCCCAGGGCTGTTACAGAGACCTTGTGGCAACCGGTTGTACTCATAGAGACCCATGGGAGTGGTGAAGGCAGAGTACTTCCTGTCGTCTCCATGAAGTGGCATGTTGTAGAAGCCGGAGGTCAAATCCATCGTGCTGAAGAGGCAATTTCCTCCCAGTGCTGCCAAACAATCTGCCTGGTGAGGAAGGGGATGGGCATCCTTCAGGGTCCTCTTATTCAACCAGCGAAAGTCTGTACAAATGCGGAGATCTCCATTCTTTTTCCACACAAGCACCAGTGGTGATGCATATTCACTTGTAGATTTCCGGATGATCTCCTTTTCCTCCATCTCACTCAGCACTTGGCGCAGCTTCTGGTACTGACCAGGGGGCACTCTCCTATACGGGAGCCTGAAAGGTCTGTTATCTGACAAGTGTATGCGGTGCACAAAACCCTTCGCCTCACCGCAGTCAAGATGGTGACGCGAAAAGATGTCCTCATACTGCAAGACAAGGTCAGCCATCCGTCTCTTGAAGTCCTCTGACACTGCACACGACTCAATGTCAACATTACTGAGCCCAACTGCCCTGAGCTGTTCTTCAATAGATTTTGCATCAGCAGTAGGTGGCACAGCTGATTGTCTGCAACTGACCAGGGGAACCTCTGAGCATTTAGCAGCATCCATGTCCTCAAGCGCCACACAGGAATAGACATCTGCCAGCTTCGCGTTGCCTCAATAGCACAGGCCTTTCAGATGTATTGATGAGCTTTAGTGGGACCCATCGGTCTCCCCACAGCGGAGTCACAATCTTTGCGACCAAAACACCTCTGGGAGCTGAACGGGAAGACGTGGGCTCTGTCATGACTGTGCTGCCCGGGGAAACAGCAGTGTTCTTGGGCAGTTTCCCCCAGATGAGATATTCACGACCGGGCTCCAGGCAGGTAGCTGAGTTACACCTGACTGTGCCAACCTTATCAGGAACATCTCCTCCTTTCCAAGGGCTCAGGCCAGAAAGCATAGACATGAAGCTTTCAATATCTGGGTCCATGGGTGGGCAGGGGCTGGACACAGTCTTCCAATAAGAATCACTCAGTTTAGATTGATGCAGGATGTGCTTTATGACGTTTGTTCCGAGTATCAACTCATCATGCTGTCCCTGAACCACAAGCGTGGGGACCAACATCTTACAGCCATACACTTCCATCTCCACTTCAAAAGCACATTTGGGCTTGACACGAAGTCCACCACAGCCAATGAGGACCACATTAACATCCATCAGTCTTTGGTCAGTCAACACCCCAGCTTCCCTCAGTTTTACCTCCGCTGTGTCACTGATGCTACATGCCATTGAACCACTGTCCAGCATGCCGCCAAGAGTCATTGTCCCACCCATTGCTACAGGTGTGTAGAAAAGACTTTCACTGTTGCCAACTCTGTGGATATTCTGATAAATGACAACGTCAGAGTCGTTACATGAGTCTTTCACAGCTGTGTAGATTGTCTCAGCATCAAACATGTCGTCTATTTGGGAGTTTATGAAGCGACCCGTACTGTCTCCCTCCGAATACAGGTCAGCTAGTTTTCCTGAGACTGTGGCTGGGGAGAGTTGTTGGTAGGACAATTCAATCTGGTGTGGCCAGGGGTGAAACAGACAAAACACAGTCTCTCTGACATGCAGTGTGAAATGGTGGTGTGGCTTGAGTCATTACAGACCTTACACACTGCCTCTCTGAAACGCCTTTCACGAGAAGCACGTTGGAATCTCCCACCTCGACCTGCAAGAGGAGCACTACGTTGTTGCATTTTCTCCATCATCTCCTGAAACATGTCGACCATACGAGTGAGAAGTCTCTCCTCCGACTGTTGGAGATTCTGTGCTACAACCGGCACAGAGGCATGACTTGGAGTAAGGTGAAATTTGTCTTGCGCTGGGACAGACGACGGGAGGGATAAGGCGAATAACACACATTCTGCTGGCCTTGGAGAGAAGAAAGTGAGGGGCTCAGGGTGTGGTACTGCTCGGGCACAGCCATGGACGTCAGAGGCGGACTGGGCTGTTCAGAGGTGACAGTGGCAACGTGACTTTTAGTTGAAAAGCGCCAGTGACTCCGCCACTAGCCCTCAGCTCTCTCTGGTAATCATCAATCCTCAGCTGAACATCACGTGAGGTCCATTCATGAATTGGCTTAGACTTCAGGGCGTAGGATAGTTGTGGGTCAGGACAGTGTTTGACGAACATGAGAGCCACTTCACCATTCATGTCCTGCGTCTGCTTGCCTTGTCTGCGTAAGCCCTCGAGAGCCAGATCCGCTGCCTTGTTCAGTCTTATCCAATAGTCAACTGGATTCTCCCTGTGTCTGGGCAGGGTAGCATAAAAGTCAGCGAGAGGGAGGCATGAAGGGGCATCACTGAAATAGTGGAGAAGAACATCATATATAAGTTGAGGTTCCTTTTGACATCAAGTGCAGGATCACTGCGCAGGGCAATCTTCACAACATCTCTGGCTTTACCCATTAGATGGCTCATAATCTCCTCTGCTTGGTCATACAAAGAAATCTCCTGTTTCCTGATATGAGATTTGGTCATGTCAATCCAGTCCTGAACAGGGTATTTGTCAGTGCTGTCACCTCTAAACATCTGGAGTTCTTTATCAGACTTAAGATGGACTGTCACACGTGGAATGTCATGTCTGCTATCGTTACAGTGAGTGTTCTGGGTGTCAGTGGCAGTCCTGTGGTCACTAGTCATGTTCACAACACCAGCTGACATCAACTTTGCTACAATGGATTCACCAATTTGAGCACCCAACTCTCCTACCATGTCTGTGAGATGGTTAATGGCATGTGCGTCACTGCTAGGAGTGGAAGTGTGGGGACCCTCCCTCATGAACCCACTAACAGGAGTATAACCCGGGCTCCGACCTAAACCTGTATCTGTAGAACCACCAACCATGGACCTGGACTGGCCCACACCCCTACTGTCAGCAACCATACTGAGCCAAGCGCCCTACCTCTTGGCAATTTGGGAGTAGCTGACTCATCCATCTTAACGCCTGTGGCCAATTTAAACCATCAAATGTACTTGCGTTGTGTATACTTATGTAAAACCAAAAATAAGCAGATAAACAATTTCACACGTATGGGAAAAAAAAATTAGCACATATCAGTGTATGATCACACCAAGGACAAGCGATACAAAGTGGCACACCCTAATCCACAGTCTCTTAACAACCTGACCAGAAAGTTATTCCAAAGATGCAGCTCAGGACGACAGCACAGCATTCCCGGCGATGAGCATCAAGCTGATCTGGAGATCCAACGGGTCACGGCACCAGTGTAACAGATGTGGACAGGGTATGGAAGACAACCACTTCAATCGACGTTTTTCCTGAGATTTATTTTTCTGCAGAAGATAGCATCACATCAGTGGTCTGTTTCCAAAGTTAACAGCATCTGCACCTCAGCAATACAAGACGTTATTGTCCGGGGAAACCCAACCCAAGCTATAACAGTTTACCTTAGAAACAACGCTCCACACTCTGACAACTTCAATGAATAAAATGACACAGTAATAACATATTAAACATCCAACAAAAAGACACACACCTGCAGAAGATAGCATCACATCAGTGGTCTGTTTCCAAAGTTAACAGCATCTGCACCTAAACATCACACAACAGAATTTACACACTCATAATGTACCTCCGTTATTTACATTATACAAGCGCGCGAAAACGGCGCGAAAAGAAAGTTAGACAATGCGTCATTAAAAGTTATATTAAACCATAAAAATGGTACAAAGCAGTTAGTTAACATGGTATTAACTTCGCAAAATTAAATGTTGAAGGGTCACAACACAATCTTCAAAGAAAACAATAAAATAGCACAGCGGAATTTTACACACAACCTACCTCAGCAATACAAGACGTTATTGTGAGGGAAAACCGGAAGCTACGGCAACATAGGAGGTACAAAAGAGGCGCAATGCAGTAACATCATCTCTGCAGGAACCAATAGCAATGTGATAAATGGATTGCACTCAATAAGATGAAATTCACAAATATCGAACAAAACCTTAACTGATATTTAAAATTAAATAAAATATAAATTGGCAATTAGAGTTGATAAAATACATTTTTAACTCCGTTACACAAGGCTACATGCTATACACACTAGGCTACAGGCTAGGCTACACGCTATACACCCAAGGCTACATGCTATACACACTAGGCTACAGGCTAGGCTACACACTATACACACTAGAATACACACTATACACCCAAGGCTACATGCTATACACACTAGGTTACAGGCTAGGCTACACACTAGGATACACGCTATACACAATAGGCTTCATGCGGTACACACTAGGCTACATTCTAGGCTACATTCTAGGCTACACGCTAGGCTACACGCTAGGCTACACACTAGGCTACACACTATGCTACACACTATACACACTAGGCTACTCACTAAACACACTAGGCTACACACTAGGATACACACTAGGCTACACACTATACACACTAGGATACACACTAGGCTACACACTATACACACTAGGCTACACACTATACACACTAGGCTACACACTATACACACTAGGATACACACTAGGCTACACACTAGGATACACACTAGGCTACACACTATACACACTAGGCTACACACTATACACACTAGGCTACACACTAGGCTACACACTAGGCTACACACTAGGCTACACACTATACACACTAGGCTACACACTAGGCTACACACTAGGCTACACACTAGGCTACACACTAGGATACACACTAGGATACACACTATACACACTAGGATACACACTAGGATACACACTAGGCTACACACGCTACACACTAGGCTACACACTAGGCTACACACTAGGCTACACACTATACACACTAGGATACACACTAGGCTACACACTATACACACTAGGCTACACACTATACACACTAGGATACACACTAGGCTACACACTATACACACTAGGCTACACACTAGGCTACACACTAGGATACACACTAGGATACACACTATACACACTGGGCTACACACTATACACACTAAGCTATACATCCATGTATCCATCACCCCCCATTAGAGTCGCTACTCACTCTGAAGCTAATCACCGCCACTCTCTCACTTCTCTCTTTATCTCACACACACACACACACACCCCAGTGCACATGTATGAACCCCAGGCCCCTGCTAGCTGTGCGTGGGGCCTTATCGCTGTGTAACGAAGACCTTTAGGAGTCATTTCCTTCTTCCACATGCTGGATGGGCCGAGTTAATTCATTAATAACCTAATTAGATTAAGAGCCTTTGTGCATCCTCTCCTGGGGTCGTCTTCCACATTAAGGGAAGAAGAAGTGGCGCGGCGGCCCTAGAGTGGTCCCAGATGTCCTGGTCCTTCCTCCACACACAGACGCTAACGATGTGATGATCCAGGAAGGCCGTTAACTGGAGACCATCAATTAGTGCTAATGCTAACGCTAACGAGGACACGGGCCGAGAGATTCCACGAAGACGCCGCCTCTGCTTTTAGGAAGGCAATTAACGTGTGTGTGTGTGTGTGTCTGTCTGTCTGTCTGTGTGTGTGTGTGTGTGTGTGTGTGTGTGTGTGTGTGTGTGTGTGTCTGTCTGTCTGTGTGTGTGTGTGTGTGTGTGTCTGTGTGTGTGTGTGTGTGTGTGTGTCTGTCTCTGTGTGTGTGTGTGTGTGTGTGTGTGTGTGTGTGTGTCTGTCTGTCTCTGTGTGTGTGTGTGTGTGTGTGTGTGTCTGTCTCTGTGTGTGTGTGTGTGTGTGTGTGTGTGTGTGTGTGTGTCTGTCTGTCTCTGTGTGTGTGTGTGTGTGTGTGTGTGTCTGTCTCTGTGTGTGTGTGTGTGTGTGTGTGTGTGTGTGTGTGTGTGTGTGTGTCTGTCTGTCTCTGTGTGTGTGTGTCTGTCTGTCTCTGTGTGTGTGTGTGTGTGTGTGTGTGTGTGTCTGTCTCTGTGTGTGTGTGTGTGTGTCTGTCTCTGTGTGTGTGTGTGTGTGTGTGTGTGTGTGTGTGTGTGTGTGTGTGTGTGTGTAGGTTCTACCGGAGCGATGGTGAGAGTCCAGCTGAGTCGAGCAGCGAGCCGTTGTTCTCCGTTAACAACAGCGGGACCAGTCGGACCCGAGGCCCCGACAGACCAGGGTGAGGACCGCACACCTCGACACCCCAGCCATTATGATTAGTAGTGTTGTTGTTGTTGTTGTTGTTGTTGTTTCCCTCAGCTCATTGATATCCAATCAGAAGTATAATCCACTCAGGACTCAGTATCAGGTTTTTAGTTTCCAGTTACTGATCCTCTCGTTCTGTGACACAGGCACTCTGACTCGCTCATTTAAAGGGCCGGTGTGACTCACACCATCTTACTAGTTTTATACTTTTTTTGAATAACCCTCATTTATATAGAATTATAATAATAATATTAGAGTTAAAAAGCAGAAATTATGAATTATGAATTATTGTGACTAAAAGTTAAGATCAGAGGAATGAGAGAGCGTTGGAAGGATCCATTTTATGGTCATTTGGTTAAAAAGAAACTCAGATTTCAGATATAGACATTTATTAAAGAGGACAACAGGAGGGATGAACCAGCATTAATAATAATAATAATAATAATAATAATAATAAACCAGCATTATTCCACCAGGAGAGCAGGCGAAGGACAACTAATTTCTTCTTCTGTGGTTGATCTTTAGTCCGAACCGCTCTGGCTGGAGACTGGACAGAGACATGGGGCTGATGAACGCCATTGGTCTTCAGCCCCGACATCCCGCCCCCTCAGTGACATCACAGGGAACCCAGACGCCAGTCGTCCAGCTGCAGAACGCCGAGACCCAAACGGAGAGGGAGCTGCCGGAGCCCAGCGCCCCCCCGCCGCCGCCAACGCCGGGTACTGAAACATAACGGCTCGTTAAAGACGTCTGACACCATATTAAAAAAGGACAAAAAGTTAGAAATCACAGCATGAAAAAGGAAGTTATGTTTTCTAGAAATCATCACAGTGTGATGGAGACTCTTCTGCTCTCGCTCGGCTTCACTGGAGACAGATGTGATGTTACCGTAGCAACAGCATGTTGGTGTAACAGCATCGGTGTTATCCCTGACCCGTGTATGCTCGTTTCCTACTGTCTACTCCTATTGAAGAGAGAGACAGATGGACAGAGAGATGGACGGAGAGAGACAGACAGACAGACAGACAGATGGACAGAGAGACGGAGAGAGAGACAGACAGACAGATGGACGGAAAGAGACAGACGGAGAGACAGACAGACGGAGAGACAGACAGACGGAGAGAGACCGACAGACGGAGAGAGACAGACAGACGGAGAGCGAGACAGACGGAGAGCGAGACAGACGGAGAGCGAGACAGACGGAGAGCGAGACAGACGGAGAGCGAGACAGACGGAGAGCGAGACAGACGGAGAAAGAGAGAGACAGACGGAGAGAGAGAGAGACAGACGGAGAGAGAGAGAGACAGACGGAGAGAGAGACAGACAGACGGAGAGAGAGACAGACGGAGAGAGAGACAGACAGGCTATAAAAATGTAAAATCTATTTATTTGTACATGTTTTCATATGATGGGCCCTTTAAGACGTGTGTTGTCTCCCCAGATGTCCCTCCTGAGACTCCGTCTACCAGTGGATTGGCTCCGGGGGCGGTGGGGGGGGCGGCCGGCAGCCAGGGGGACGCCTCAGCGGAGCCCAACACGTCCACAGCTGGCTCGGGTACGGCTCCTCCTCCCTGGGGGGTCACGACACCCCCCTCTCTTACTTACAGCCTTTAACTATGTAGAACTACTCTCAGATGGGAACTCTGTTTGACTCGTGTGACACAGACACAGACACAGACACAGACACAGACACACACACAGACACACACACACACACACACACACACACACACACACACACAGACAGACAGACAGACGCGGACACACACGCGGACACACACGCGGACACACACACACACGCGGACACACACGCGGACACACACGCGGACACACACGCGGACACACACGCGGACACACACGCGGACACACGCGGACACGCGGACACACGCGGACACACACGCGGACACACGCGGACACGCGGACACACACGCGGACACGCGACACACACACACACACACACGCGACACACGCGGACACACACGCGACACACGCGACACACACGCGGACACACGCGGACACACACGGACACACACGCGGACACACACGCGGACACACACACACACACACACGCGGACACACACGCGGACACACACACACACGCGGACACACACACACGCGGACACACACGCGGACACACACGCGGACACACACACACACACACACAGACTCACACACACACACACAGACTCACACACACACACACACACAGACTCACACACACACACACACAGACTCACACACACACACACACACACAGAGACTCACACACAGAGAGACTCACAGACACACACGGAGACACACACACACACACACACACACGGAGACACACACAGACACACGCAGACACACACACACAGTCACACACACGTGTTGATATAATTCATTTCTATGAAAATATTCAACTTTTTAAATGTAAAATGTAATTTCAAAATAAAAGTCTCTCTAAATGACTAAGTGTAGTTGGTGTTGGTGCAGGAGAGCCCGCGGAGGTCTCGGGGGAGGACGCGCTGGCTCGGATCCGCCGGCTGATCGCCGAGGGCGGCATGACGGCGGTGGTCCAGCGGGAGCAGAGCACCACCATGGCGTCCATGGGCGGCTTCGGCAACAACATCATCGTGAGCCATCGCATCCACCGCGGCTCGCAGACGGCCGCGGGGGCGTCCCGGCTGCCGGCGGACCCCCCCTTGACGCCCCCCCCGTCCGAGCAGCTCGCAGTGTGGGGCCCGCGGGCGCCGCCGGGGCTCTCGCTCGGGGACGTGGACGATGTGTTCGACGGCGGGCGGACAGACGACGACGACTCGCTGCCAGCCCCCTCCTCTTCCTCCATGCTGCTGTCGTCCCCCTCCTCTTCCTCCGCCTCCTCTCACAGCCCCCGCGGCGGGGGGGGCGGGGGCGCCTCCAACGATTACCCCGGCGACCCGTACAGCAGGTAGTTCACCTTCTGGCCAAGAGAAGAGTGGAGCGCTCCTCAAAGCCTTAACTCAGAGAACCGGGGGCTGCTTGGACTCTGCACGGGGTCTCCTGCCCCCCCCCCCCTCCCTCTGTTTGGCGTGCACTTCCTCTGCACTTATAAAAACTGGACTGGAGCTGAAGCGTGATCATTCCTCGGCAGAAAGGGTTCTACTTGAATGGGGACGCCGTTAGCGCTTTAGCGCTGTTAGCTCCTCTCCGCCCAAATCTCTAAAACGTTTCAGCGTGACTGAAGACAAGGTTCCTGGTTATTTTATCAAAGTGCCATGTGGGGGTCATGCACACACACACACACACACACACACACACTCTCTCTCTCTCTCTCTCTCTCTCTCTACTCCAGCGTGCTGCGTTCGGTGCCATGTGTTGTTGAACTTTGGTGTGAAGTAGTGCGTGATTGAAGTGTTTAAAGTGAATTCAGCACTACTGCGTTACTTTGAAGCCTGTTTTTGTACCATGTGTAATTATGCTTGAAAAGACGGAAAAATGGGAGGCGGGACTCTGGATCAGGACTCTGGGTCAGGACTCTGGGTCAGGTCTCTGCATCAGGACTCTGGAT
>JABXJD010000124.1:27500-32500 GCA_013375575.1 Percina caprodes
TGCTGACATTCATCGTCACCTGGACGCCGTACAACGTCATGGCCGTGGCGGCGGCGTTCTGCCACGTGTGCGTCCCCCCGGAGCTGTGGGGCGCCGGGTACTGGCTCTGCTACGTCAACAGCGCCCTCAACCCCGCCTGCTACGCCCTCTGCAACGCCACCTTCAGGAAGACGTTCTGCAGACTGATGCGCTGCCGCGGCAACAAGCTGAGATGACACGGCAACAAGCTGTGCTGCCATGGCAACCAGCTAAGATGACACGGCAAATACTTCCATAAACCAAAAACTTTTTTCCAATATTTCTTACGTTTTTAAGATTTTTAGACGTTATCTGTTTGGGGGGGGGGGCTCAAACCTTTTTTAATCTTTTTCTTCTTGACATTTTTATTATATTTAACTTTTCTTTACACCTGGACTGGACCTCGTTTGTGTCTGAGTGAATAAAACCAACAACAAGAGAAGAAGTGAAAATAAAAAGTATCGTATCATGGTCTTCATTCTTAATTTCTCTCTTTCGGTTGTCTTCATGTTGTCCTCATGTTGTCCTCATGTTGTCCTCATGTTGTCTTCATGTTGTCCTCATGTTGTCTTCATGTTGTCCTCATGTTGTCTTCATGTTGTCTTCATGTTGTCCTCATGTTGTCCTCATGTTGTCTTCATGTTGTCCTCATGTTGTCTTCATGTTGTCCTCATGTTGTCTTCATGTTGTCCTCATGTTGTCTTCATGTTGTCTTCATGTTGTCCTCATGTTGTCCTCATGTTGTCTTCATGTTGTCTTCATGTTGTCCTCATGTTGTCCTCATGTTGTCCTCATGTTGTCTTCATGTTGTCCTCATGTTGTCTTCATGTTGTCCTCATGTTGTCTTCATGTTGTCTTCATGTTGTCCTCATGTTGTCCTCATGTTGTCCTCATGTTGTCTTCATGTTGTCCTCATGTTGTCTTCATGTTGTCCTCATGTTGTCCTCATGTTGTCTTCATGTTGTCTTCATGTTGTCCTCATGTTGTCTTCATGTTGTCTTCATGTTGTCCTCATGTTGTCTTCATGTTGTCTTCATGTTGTCCTCATGTTGTCTTCATGTTGTCTTCATGTTGTCCTCATGTTGCCCTCATGTTGTCCTCATGTTGCCCTCATGTTGTCTTCATGTTGTCTTCATGTTGTCTTCATGTTGCCCTCATGTTGTCTTCATGTTGCCCTCATGTTGCCCTCATGTTGTCCTCATGTTGTCTTCATGTTGTCTTCATGTTGTCCTCATGTTGTCCTCATTTTGTCCATCTTGATGAGAAGACAAAATGAGGGTTAAAGCTGTTGAAGTCCAACTCTGTGATCAGTTCAATGTTCATGGTTTCCGTGGTAACAGATGGTCCAGTCACACAGACTGTACATGGATCCTGTGATCGATGATGATGATGATGATGATGATGATGATGATGATGATGATGATGATGATGATGATGATGATGATGATTAAATCCTCTACTGACACCGTGTCTCATGAGTGAAGTTTTTCCAGTTTACTGAACACTTCGTGATAGAAATGAAAAACTGTGTCTGTGCTTCATTTATGAGTCTAAAGTTCTAAAGTATAGTATGTCGAAAAGTATAAAAAGTCATAGTATAGTATGTCAAAAAGTATAAAAAGTCATAGTATACTATGTCAAAAAGTTATAAAAAGTCATAGTATAGTATGTCAAAAAGTATAAAAAGTCATAGTATAGTATGTCAAAAAGTCCTAAAAAGTCATAGTATAGTGTGTCAAAAAGTATAAAAAGTCATAGTATAGTATGTCAAAAGTCATAAAAAGTCATAGTATAGTATGTCAAAAAGTCCTAAAAAGTCATAGTATAGTATGTCAAAAAGTCCTAAAAAGTCATAGTATAGTATGTTAAAAACTCATAAAAAGTCATAGTATAGTATGTCAAAAAGTATAAAAGGTCATAGTATAGTATGTCAAAAGTCATAAAAAGTCATAGTATAGTATGTCAAAAAGTCATAAAAAGTCATAGTATAGTATGTCAAAAAGTATAAAAAGTCATAGTATAGTATGTCAAAAAGTATAAAAAGTCATAGTATAGTATGTCAAAAAGTCATAAAAAGTCATAGTATAGTAAGTCAAAAAGTATAAAAAGTCATAGTATAGTATGTCAAAAGTATAAAAAGTCATAGTATAGTATGTCAAAAGTATAAAAAGTCATAGTATAGTATGTCAAAAGTCATAAAAGTCATAGTATAGTATGTCAAAAGTATAAAAAGTCATAGTATAGTATGTCAAAAAGTCATAAAAAGTCATAGTATAGTATGTCAAAAAGTTATAAAAAGTCATAGTATAGTATGTCAAAAAGTATAAAAAGTCATAGTATAGTATGTCAAAAAGTCATAAAAAGTCATAGTATAGTAAGTCAAAAAGTATAAAAAGTCATAGTATAGTATGTCAAAAAGTCATAAAAAGTCATAGTATAGTATGTCAAAAAGTTATAAAAAGTCATAGTATAGTATGTCAAAAAGTCATAAAAAGTCATAGTATAGTATGTCAAAAAGTTATAAAAAGTCATAGTATAGTATGTCAAAAGTCATAAAAAGTCATAGTATAGTATGTCTAAAAGTATAAAAAGTCATAGTATAGTATGTCAAAAAGTCATAAAAAGTCATAGTATAGTATATCAAAAGTATAAAAAGTCATAGTATAGTATGTCAAAAAGTATAAAAAGTCATAGTATAGTATGTCAAAAGTATAAAAAGTCATAGTATAGTATGTCAAAAAGTATAAAAAGTCATAGTATAGTATGTCAAAAAGTCATAAAAAGTCATAGTATAGTATGTCAAAAGTATAAAAAGTCATAGTATAATATGTCAAAAAGTATAAAAAGTCATAGTATAGTATGTCAAAAAGTATAAAAAGTCATAAAAGTCATAGTATAGTATGTCAAAAGTTATAAAAAGTCATAGTATAGTATGTCAAAAAGTATAAAAAGTCATAGTATAGTATGTCAAAAGTCATAAAAGTCATAGTATAGTATGTCAAAAGTATAAAAAGTCATAGTATAGTATGTCAAAAAGTTATAAAAAGTCATAGTATAGTATATCAAAAGTATAAAAAGTCATAGTATAGTATGTCAAAAGTATAAAAGTCATAGTATAGTATGTCAAAAAGTTATAAAAAGTCATAGTATAGTATGTCAAAAGTATAAAACGTCATAGTATAGTATGTCAAAAAGTCATAAAAGTCATAGTATAGTATATCAAAAGTATAAAAAGTCATAGTATAGTATGTCAAAAGTATAAAAAGTCATAGTATAGTATGTCAAAAAGTCATAAAAAGTCATAGTATAGTATGTCAAAAAGTTATAAAGTCATAGTATAGTATGTCAAAAGTATAAAAAGTCATAGTATAGTATGTCAAAAAGTTATAAAAGTCATAGTATAGTATGTCAAAAGTTATAAAAAGTCATAGTATAGTATGTCAAAAAGTATAAAAAGTCATAGTATAGTATGTCAAAAAGTTATAAAAAGTCATAGTATAGTATGTCAAAAAGTTATAAAAAGTCATAGTATAATATGTCAAAAAGTATAAAAAGTCATAGTATAGTATGTCAAAAGTATAAAAAGTCATAAAAGTCATAGTATAGTATGTCAAAAAGTTATAAAAATTCATAGTATAGTATGTCAAAAGTATAAAAAGTCATAGTATAGTATGTCAAAAAGTCATAAAAAGTCATAGTATAGTATGTCAAAGTTATAAAAAGTCATAGTAAGTATATCAAAAAGTATAAAAAGTCATAGTATAGTATGTCAAAAGTATAAAAAGTCATAGTATAGTATGTCAAAAAGTATAAAAAGTCATAGTATAGTATGTCAAAAGTCATAAAAAGTCATAGTATAGTATGTCAAAAAGTATAAAGTCATAGTATAGTATGTCAAAAGTATAAAAAGTCATAGTATAGTATGTCAAAAGTTATAAAAGTCATAGTATAGTATGTCAAAAAGTATAAAAAGTCATAGTATAGTATGTCAAAAGTATAAAAAGTCATAGTATAGTATGTCAAAAAGTCATAAAAAGTCATAGTATAGTATGTCAAAAAGTATAAAAAGTCATAGTATAGTATGTCAAAAGTTATAAAAGTCATAGTATAGTATGTCAAAAGTATAAAAAGTCATAGTATAGTATGTCAAAAGTATAAAAAGTCATAGTATAGTATGTCAAAAGTTATAAAAAGTCATAGTATAGTATGTCAAAAAGTATAAAAAGTCATAGTATAGTATGTCAAAAAGTTATAAAAAGTCATAGTATAGTATGTCAAAAAGTTATAAAAAGTCATAGTATAGTATGTAAAAAGTATAAAAAGTCATAGTATAGTATGTCAAAAGTATAAAAAGTCATAAAAAGTCATAGTATAGTATGTCAAAAAGTTATAAAAAGTCATAGTATAGTATGTCAAAAGTATAAAAAGTCATAGTATAGTATGTCAAAAAGTATAAAAAGTCATAGTATAGTATGTCAAAAAGTATAAAAAGTCATAGTATAGTATGTCAAAAGTATAAAAAGTCATAAAAGTCATAGTATAGTATGTCAAAGTTATAAAAAGTCATAGTAAGTATATCAAAAAGTATAAAAAGTCATAGTATAGTATGTCAAAAAGTTATAAAAAGTCATAGTATAGTATGTCAAAAAGTATAAAAAGTCATAGTATAGTATGTCAAAAAGTATAAAAAGTCATAGTATAGTATGTCAAAAAGTATAAAAAGTCATAGTATAGTATGTCTAAAAGTCATGAAAGTAATATTTTAGTAATATTTGTTGTTTATCAGACATGTTTTGATATTTCCGTTAACAAAGAACAAACCGAACTCGTCACCAAAACAACGTTCAGGATTTATTGTGTTCATCGATAATCTAGAGTTCAAAAAATAGATTTCATACAAAGTGATCCAGTTCCTAAAATATTGATTTCATTCAGTTTTAAAGGTTCTGAACTGGAGTAAAAACACAATTCTTAATCAATAA
>JABXJD010000124.1:45000-47500 GCA_013375575.1 Percina caprodes
TCCCTCCTTCCCTCCTTACATCTTTCCCTCCTTCCCTCCTTCCCTAACAACTTGCATGCAGATCCATTTGTTAGTCATCAGATATTAAATAAACCCTCCTGTTGGCTTTGTGTCTAATTTGACCCTTTTCCAAAAAAATGTCTATATCAGAAATTATATAAATGTGTGTGTGTGTGTGTGTGTGTGTGTGTGTGTGTATGTGTGTGTAAAAGTGGGAGAAAATCAAGAGAGAAACTTACTTTGAGAGCTGAGAGGAGCAGCCGGTCCAACTGGGGAGTCGTCGCCTTCTGGTGCTCTGCTTCAGCTGCTGCTAGACACACACACACACACACACACGCACGCACACACACACACACACACACACTCACACACACACACACACACTCACACACACTCACGCACACACACACACACACACACACACACACTCACACACACACTCACACACACACACACACACACACTCACTCACGCACGCACACACACACACACACACACGCACGCACACACACACACACACACACTCACTCACGCACACACACACACACACACACACACACACGCACGCACACACACACACACACACACACACACACACACTCACGCACACACACACACACACACACCAGCCTCACTGTGACATCACAGGCTTTAATCCACACCCTGAGGAAAAAAACAAGCTCAACTCATTAACATAAAGTATGTGTGTGTGTGTGTGTGTGTGTGTGTGTGTGTGTGTGTGTGTGTGTGTGTGTGTGTGTGTGTGTGTGTAACTGGGTCACAGTTCACTCACACACCCAGTGTGTTGACTGTCCCAGCAGGAAGTTAATAGTTAATAATTAATAAGTGAGTAATGGTTGCCGTGAGCAACACCACACACACACACACACACACACACACACACACACACACACACACCAAAACCTCGTCATGGCGTCTTTCAGGTAACTACCTGATGACTTCTTCTTCTATGGTGAATGAAAGGCTTGATCCCATCCATAGACTGTCTATCATCCCACCAAGTAGCTCATCCAATCAGATCCAAGCATTGACGTCAGCTGTTCTGTGTTGTCTAACTTTTTCTTCTTCTTCTATTCCGTAGAAGTCGGCAGCCTTTGCTCATCAGCGCCCGGTCTGGTCAGGAGGAGACTGTAGCTAGCACGCGGGAGTCTGACCGCTGAGTAATTTATCTTTATCTGATTTATCTTTTTGAAATGTTTTGATTTTTATTTTATTAAATTTTAAATTATTCATTTTTTTCTTAATCTTTTTATTTATTTTTAAATTTTTTTGATTTGTTTTTATTTTTATATTACTTTTATTTTTCATCCTCAATGTTTTTATTTATTTTCTCAGGAAATGTTAGCATGGAGTACGACTCCCGTGATGTCACACTGGCGCTCAGCGGCAATAAATAATTTATTTTTATTTTATTTTTCTAATATTTATTATTTTATTTTTTATTTTTTATTTCTTTGTTTTTTATTTTATTTATTTTATTTATCATTATTATTAACTTTTTTTTATTTAATTTTTATTTTTCTTTAAAATTTTTCTTTGTTACTTTTTTATTTATTTATTTTATTTTTTCATTATTTTTTATTTTTCATCCTTAATGTTTTTATTGATTTTCAAAGGAAATGTTAGTATTTAGTACATTCAGTTACGGCGCTCCGTGACGTCACACTGCGGCTGCGGCGAGTACACCATCAGAGTCTGGTGGTGGACTGGTAGCTGGAGAGGGGCCAGTCCACCTCCTGGGCACTGCCAAGGTGCTCTGGAGCAAGGCACCGAACCCCCAACTGCTAGGGGCGCATTTCCATTGGCAGCCCCCCCCCCCACTCTGACATCTCTCCATTAGTGCATGTTGTGTGTGTGTGTGTGTGTGTGTGTGTGTGTGTGTGTGTGTGTGTTGACTGTCACAGCAGGAAGTTAAGAAGGGAGAAATAGTCAGTAGTTCAGTTCTCCCTGAATGAGAGAGTGCTGAAGAAGTAGTCCCGGTGTGAATCCCTCCGCCCTGTGTGAACAACTTCATGCTGAAGAAGTAGTCCCGGTGTGAATCCCTCCGCCCTAACATTCTTTTATCCCTTTTTGGGAGCGTTCGTTGCCTTTTTTCACGTTTTGGCACTTTTTCTTGTGCTAATTCTCTTTTGGCATTTCTCTGTGATTTTCCCTTATTTTCGACATTTCTGTCACTTTTTTGGACGAAGAAACCAGAACCAGAACTGTACTGACAAGCTTTTATTGCAGGTCAAAGAAACACACGAATATTAGTTATTATCATACAGTATGACGTCATTCTGACATTACATCATCATTAATAATAATAATAATAATAATAATAATAATAACTGCTTTGGCAGAATCTGGCTGAACACTGACGAATCTCACACGCACACACACACACACACACACACATGCACACACACACACATGCACATGCATGCACATACACACACACACACACACACACGCACACGCATGCACCCACACACACACA
>JABXJD010000124.1:57500-65000 GCA_013375575.1 Percina caprodes
GGGCAAAAATGGCCTGCATGGCAGAGTTCCAAGGAGAAAACCACTGCTGAGCAAAAAGAACATCAAAGCTCGTCTCAATTTCTCCACAACACATCTTGATGATCCCCAAGACTTTTGGGACAACATTCTGTGGACCGATGAGACAAAAGTGGAACTCTTTGGAAGGTGTGTGTCCAAGTATATCTGGCGTAGAAGGAACACTGCATTTCATAAAAAGAACATTATACCAACAGTAAAATATGGTGGTGGTAGTGTGATGGTCTGGGGCTGTTTTGCTGCTTCAGGACCTGGAAGACTTGCCGTGATAAAAGGAACTATGAATTCTGCTGTCTACCAAGAGATCCTGAAGGAGAATGTCCGACCATCTGTTCGTGTACTCAAGCTGAAACGAACTTGGGTTCTGCAGCAGGACAATGATCCTAAACACACCAGCAAGTCCACCACCGAATGGCTGAAGAAAAACAAAATGAAGACTTTGGAGTGGCCTAGCCAAAGTCCTGACCTGAATCCTATTGAGATGTTGTGGTATGACCTTAAAAAGGCCGTTCATGCTCGAAAACCCTCTAATGTAACTGAATTAGGACAATTCTGCAAAGATGAGTGGGCCAAAATTCCTCCAGGACGCTGTAAAAGCCTCATTGCACATTATCGCAAACGCTTGGTTGCAGTTGTTGCTGCTAAGGGTGGCCCAACCAGTTATTAGGTTTAGGGGGCAATCACTTTTTCACACAGGGCCATGATGGTTTGGATGTGTGTGTGTGTGTGTGTGTGTATGCGTGTGTGTGTGTGTGTGTGTGTGTGTGTGTGTGTGTGTATGTGTGTGTGTGTGTGTGTGTGTGTGTGTGTGTCAGCCTCTCACCTGGGGGAGTCGGAGGACTTGGGGGACGATGGGAAGGAGAACTGTCTCTGCTGGTCCTGGTGCTCCTCCGAGTCCACCAGGTCCGGCATGGCGGGCGACGTGCCCACCGTCTCCTTGGCAACCAGCTCCGGGTCCAGGATGTACAGCTCCTCCTGAGAGATCTCAGTCACGTAGTTCAGGTGCTCCTGCAGAGACACGGGGCGGGGGGGCAAAAAAAATAAATACATATATATATATATATATATATATATATATATATATATATATATATATATATATATATATATATATATATTTTGTGTTTTCTGTGATTTGTGTTTTTATTTTAATATTTTTATACTTTATTGTATTATTGTTTTTGTAGGAAAATAAAAGAATACAGAGAGGGGAAAGGTAACTTTCTAAAGAAAACTCATAATTCCTGAGATTAAAGTGGTACATTTATTATATATTTTTAAATTAAATGTCTTTGTTTATTTTACAAAAATAAAAATACAAACCAATAATAAACTAAAAATGGAAAATAAATGCTAAATGTTACCAATATTAAGAATATATATATATATATATATATATATATATATATATATATATATATATATATATATATATATATACACACATATATATATATTAATCCAGATAAGGAGAGTTTCTCTCACCTGAGCGCGGTCAATCCTGTAGAATCGATCTGCCGTCGTACCTGAGAAACACAAAGAGCAGCCTTCAAATATACTATATATATATATATATATATATATATATATATATATATATATATATATATATATATAATATATGTATTTATTTTTTTTGATAATTACATTTAAGCACGATTTCATATCTATAATATAGATGTATTATTATTATTCATATAATTATTCACAATGCTTTTCAGGTCGTTTGGCTTTTAAAATCCCTAAAAATGACGTCATTACTGCGTCTCGCCTGGACTCACAGACGGGACATATTCAAATAAAGTGAGACTCACACTCTTAGAGGATGTCAGGGCTAAGAAGACGTTCTCAGGGCTAAGAAGACGTTCTCAGGGCTAAGAAGACGTTCTCAGGGCTAAGAAGACGTTCTCAGCGCTAAGAAGACGTTCTCAGGGCTAAGAAGACGTTCTCAGGGCTAAGAAGACGTTCTCAGCGCTAAGAAGACGTTCTCAGGGCTAAGAAGACGTTCTCAGCGCTAAGAAGACGTTCTCAGGGCTAAGAAGACGTTCTCAGAGCTAAGAAGACGTTCTCAGAGCTAAGAAGACGTTCTCAGCGCTAAGAAGACGTTCTCAGAGCTAAGAAGACGTTCTCAGAGCTAAGAAGACGTTCTCAGAGCTAAGAAGACGTTCTCAGAGCTAAGAAGACGTTCTCAGGGCTAAGAAGACGTTCTCAGAGCTAAGAAGACGTTCTCAGCGCTAAGAAGACGTTCTCAGCGCTAAGAAGACGTTCTCAGGGCTAAGAAGACGTTCTCAAGGCTAAGAAGAAAGGAAGATTTGAGTGTGTGTAACGACGTGGGCAACATGAAGAGTAAAGTAGTCACATATACCTTGATGTGAAGATTATTCATAAGCGTTTCATGTGTGTACGAACTAGAGGCCGAGCGATATATTATCGCCCGATATTATCGGCACCAGATATTATCGGCCAATATATCAGCACCAGATATTATCGGCCAATATATCAGCACCAGATATTATCGGCCAATATATCAGCACCAGAAATATTAATCGGCCGATATATCAGCGCCAGATATTATCGGCCGATATATCAGCGCCAGATATTATCGGCCGATATATCAGCGCCAGATATTATCGGCCGATATATCAGCGCCAGATATTATCGGCCGATATATCAGCGCCAGATATTATCGGCCGATATATCAGCGCCAGATATTATCGGCCGATATATCAGCGCCAGATATTATCGGCCGATATATCAGCGCCAGATATTATCGGCCGATATATCAGCACCAGATATTATCGGCCGATATATCAGCACCAGATATTATCGGCCGATATATCAGCGCCAGATATTATCGGCCGATATATCAGCGCCAGATATTATCGGCCGATATATCAGCACCAGATATCATCGGCCGATATATCGGGCATTTCACAACTGGACTCACAGTCGAGGAAACACCACTTCATGGACAACTTCTGCGAGGACAGACACTCGTCCTTCATGGCGTCTCCGTCCTGGCGGAGCAGAGACAGACAGCAAGAAGCATTTTCACTCTTCTTCATCACTAAAATACTACTACACTACTGTAGTACTAATACAATATATACTTCTACTTGACAGAAGGTAGTTTTACTGCCTCATATGCAACAACAACTCCAGAGAAAATTAACTTTATTAACCCTCGAGTTAAAATCAACCCTTTAGTTGAAGCTTTGAAGTGCCAAGAAAAAAAAAGTTGCCAAAAAGGCAAAAAAAACATATATAACAATATGTAAACTGTAAAATATGATTAATTTAAATCATATTTAAATGTATTCGTATTGTTATTTATTGACTTACATTGATTCCCTATGGGGACATGTCCCCAGGGGAAAGTGTTTACCTGGTCCAGGTTGTCATGGAGACGCTCGATCAGCAGGCGGCACGTCTCCAGGTCGCTGTCTCCGGGGACGGTGATGACTCCCAGAGGAGTCGCTGCAGGAGGAGACACACGGAGACGTTACAGGGACGGACACACGGAGGCGTTACAGGGTTGGACACACGGAGACGTTACAGGGACGGACACATGGAGACGTTACAGGGCCGGACACACGGAGGCGTTACAGGGTTGGACACACGGAGACGTTACAGGGACGGACACATGGAGACGTTACAGGGACGGACACACGGAGGCGTTACAGGGTTGGACACACGGAGACGTTACAGGGACGGACACATGGAGACGTTACAGGGACGGACACACGGAGACGTTACAGGGTCGGACACACGGAGACGTTACAGGGACGGACACACAGAGACGTTACAGGGACGGACACACAGAGACGTTACAGGGTCGGACACACGGAGACGTTACAGGGACGGACACGTTACAGGGTCGGACACACGGAGACGTTACAGGGTCGGACACACGGAGACGTTACAGGGTCGGACACACAGAGACGTTACAGGGTCGGACACACAGAGACGTTACAGGGACGGACACACAGAGACGTTACAGATGGAGACATTACAGGGACGGACACACGGAGACGTTACAGACGGAGACGTAACAGGGACGGACACACAGAGACGTTACAGGGACGGACACACGGAGACGTTACAGGGACGGACACACAGAAACGTTACAGACGGAGACGTAACAGGGACGGACACACAGAGACGTTACAGGGACGGACACACAGAGACGTTACAGATGGAGACATTACAGGGACGGACAAACAGAGATGTTACAGGGACGGACACACAGAGACGTTACAGGGACGGACACACAGAGACGTAACAGGGACGGACACACAGAGACGTTACAGGGACGGACACACGGAGACGTTACAGACGGAGACGTTACAGAGACACGATATATAGTCATAGTAGAGCATGCGGAGTAAAGTGCTGACTCACAGGCCTCCTTCAGCTGGTCCTTGTCGTAGTGCAGAGCCTCGTAGGCCGCCATGCTGATCCGGTTCACTCTGATCTGGAGCTTCTCAGGAACCAGCTGCTGACTACACACACACACACACACACACACACACACACACACACACACAAGTGTGTATTAGTACTGCAGTAGTGTGTGTGAGCAGTGTGTATTAGTACTGCAGTAGTGTAGTAGAGTGTGTACTCGTTGAGGGGGGGCATGGACAGCCTCCTCTTGGCCTTCTGCACCATGCAGGCCTGGTTCCGGAGCCGGATCCGGATCACGGAGGGGGCCAGTCTGCAGGGCTCCCCGTCCACCTGCATGGGGATGGACCTGAAGGTGCTGAGGGTCACCTCCCGGCACTGGTGGAGCCGCTCGCCGTGGCCCCCCACCTGCAGCGTGGCCTGGGGGGGGCACAGTACCCAGAGATATACTATTGGTATTTTATGTATGTTGTATGTATGTATACTGTCTCCTAGTATTTCATGTATATTGTATCCTAGTCTCTGTCTCTCTCTCTGTCTCTCTGTCTCTCTCTCTCTCTCTCTCTATCCTGTCAGTATTAATGATGGGGGGCTCACCAGTGATGTCATGGTGAACCCGATGACCTCGATGCAGCCGTCGTCATGACGCTGTGGCTCAAAGTCCTGATGTTCTCCGGGGTGACCCCAGGGCACGGTGCCGGCACAGTACCTGCACACACACACACACACGCAGAGACACACACACACACACGCAGAGACACACACACACACACGCAGAGACACACACACACACGCAGAGACACACACACACACACGCAGAGACACACACACACACACGCAGAGACACACACACACACACACGCAGAGACACACACACACACACACACACACACACACACACGTGTGTGAGGTCGGGTTGTTCTATCAGGTGATGTTCTAGGTGAACTGTGTCTACCTGGGGATGTTGAGGAAGAGCAGACACTGTAACTTCAGATCCTGGACTTTGGCTGTCAGGTCGGTGCCGTCACACTGCGGGGGGGGAACACACACTGTACACACAAGGTACTCACAAAGTACTCACTAGTACTCATAAGTACTCACAAAGTACTCACAAAGTACTAACCATTACATTAATACTGATTCAGATATGGATTCAATGATCAACAATCCAAAATCTCTCTAGTCTATGGAGCTAGATGGCTAAATGAATGGGAGTCTATGGAGCTAGAGGGCTAAATGAATGGGAGTCTATGGAGCTAGAGGGCTAAATGAATGGGAGTCTATGGAGCTAGATGGCTAAATGAATGGGAGTCTATGGAGCTAGATGGTTAAATGAATGGGAGTCTATGGAGCTAGAGGGCTAAATGAATGGGAGTCTATGGAGCTAGACGGCTAAATGAATGGGAGTCTATGGAGCTAGATGGCTAAATGAATGGGAGTCTATGGAGCTAGGGGGCTAAATGAATGGGAGTCTATGGAGCTAGATGGTTAAATGAATGGGAGTCTATGGAGCTAGAGGGCTAAATGAATGGGAGTCTATGGAGCTAGGGGGCTAAATGAATGGGAGTCTATGGAGCTAGATGGCTAAATGAATTGAGTCTATGGAGCTAGGGGGCTAAATGAATGGGAGTCTATGGAGCTAGATGGCTAAATGAATGGGAGTCTATGGAGCTAGAGGGCTAAATGAATGGGAGTCTATGGCGCTAGAGGACTAAATGAATGGGAGTCTATGGAGCTAGATGGTTAAATGAATGGGAGTCTATGGAGCTAGGGGGCTAAATGAATGGGAGTCTATGGAGCTAGGGGGCTAAATGAATGGGAGTCTATGGAGCTAGAGGGCTGAATGAATGGGAGTCTATGGAGCTAGAGGGCTAAATGAATGGGAGTCTATGGAGCTAGATGGCTAAATGAATGGGAGTCTATGGAGCTAGGGGGCTAAATGAATGGGAGTCTATGGAGCTAGATGGTTAAATGAATGGGAGTCTATGGAGCTAGAGGGCTAAATGAATGGGAGTCTATGGAGCTAGGGGGCTAAATGAATGGGAGTCTATGGAGCTAGATGGCTAAATGAATTGAGTCTATGGAGCTAGGGGGCTAAATGAATGGGAGTCTATGGAGCTAGATGGCTAAATGAATGGGAGTCTATGGAGCTAGAGGGCTAAATGAATGGGAGTCTATGGCGCTAGAGGGCTAAATGAATGGGAGTCTATGGAGCTAGATGGTTAAATGAATGGGAGTCTATGGAGCTAGGGGGCTAAATGAATGGGAGTCTATGGAGCTAGAGGGTTAAATGAATGGGAGTCTATGGAGCTAGATGGTTAAATGAATGGGAGTCTATGGAGCTAGGGGGCTAAATGAATGGGAGTCTATGGAGCTAGAGGGTTAAATGAATGGGAGTCTATGGAGCTAGATGGTTAAATGAATGGGAGTCTATGGAGCTAGATGGTTAAATGAATGGGAGTCTACGGAGCTAGACGGCTAAATGAATGGGAGTCTATGGAGCTAGACGGCTAAATGAATGGGAGTCTATGGAGCTAGACGGCTAAATGAATGGGAGTATATGGAGCTAGATGGCTAAATGAATGGGAGTCTATGGAGCTAGAGGGCTAAATGAATGGGAGTCTATGGAGCTAGAGGGCTAAATGAATGGGAGTCTATGGAGCTAGATGGTTAAATGAATGGGAGTCTATGGAGCTAGACGGCTAAATGAATGGGAGTCTATGGAGCTAGATGGTTAAATGAATGGGAGTATATGGAGCTAGAGGGCTAAATGAATGGGAGTCTATGGAGCTAGATGGTTAAATGAATGGGAGTCTATGGAGCTAGATGGTTAAATTTGTCTTTTTTGCCTGATTGCCGTTGAGAAATCACAGAGTTGATTGTACTTTTTGAGAGTTCATCATGGATTGTAGGTCAAAGGTTGAATGAACGAGTACTTCTATCCTTTAGATTTCTTACAGGTTGAGTTGTTGTTGCCCGTAGCATGCTAGCACTCTGCTAATGAATGCTGATTGGTCGGTGGAGGACTGGGTAAGACCAGAGATCCCGCTCCACGGCATCCGA
>JABXJD010000124.1:77500-80000 GCA_013375575.1 Percina caprodes
CGGTTGGGCGGGGGGGGGGCCCTGCCCGGCCAGGGGCTGCCGGCCTTGGACACGGTCGAGATCCTCCGCCGCTTCCGCACCTGGGACGAGTTCCTGCGCAGGCAGCGCGGCGTTCGGATGAGGGAGCGCGGCGCCGGGGGGGACGGGGGGGGCGCGGCTCCTCGGACGGCGGAGGGCAGGGGCGGGCGCGGCTCCTTGGACGGCGGAGGGCGGGGGCGGGGAGACACGCCGACCCAGAGATGTGATGTCATCGCCGTTGTCGTCGTCCTCGGTCTCCGACACCCGGCCGGCGCCGGATCGCTCCGAGGAACCGGCGTCTGATTGGACGCTGCTGGAGCGGGAAAACATCCTGCAGCGGTTGGTCCCGCCCCTCACCTCCACCTGCTGCCCGCCGGTTGGGTCCTCTTCTTCTTCTTCTTCTTCCTCCTCCTCTTCCTCTTCCTCGGCCATCTGGATGAGGCTGGCGAGCAGCATGGACGGGCCCAGCAGGTGCGTGTCGATGGTTCGCAGCTTCCCGACTTTCCGGCGCCGCACGGCGAACCGGGGGTTGAGGCTGGGCGTGGTGGTGCTGGAGCGCCGCCGCACGTGTCCCGCCCACCTGTTGCACCCGGCGCTCTTTGCCAGTCGGCCGCCGCCGGCGCTCTGCGGCGCCCCCTGCAGCTGCACGCTGGAGCGGCGGCGCTGGGCCAGCGTGGAGGACGCCAGCCCGGCGTTGGAGCGCCGGCGCGCCTTGCTGGTCGGCACGGCAACACTGGGCCGCCGCTGGTGGCAGGGTGTCGCCTCGGCGCCGGGCGGCAGAGCGGCGTCCTTCCTCTTAAAGTGACGGCGGAAAAATGTGTCCATGATGGCGGAGAGACGCTGGCTCGACTCTGGCTGTTGGTGCAAAAAGCAGTTAGCCTCGCAGCAGCGCGCTCAAACCACATACTTACACATATATATACATACATATATATATACATATATATATACATATATATATATATATGTATATATATATATATATGTATATACATATATATATATATATATATATATATATATATATACACACACACACATATACATTTGTGTACATTTTATACATTTGACACATTTTTTTAGTTCTTTTTGGACACTTTTAATGACTTTTTGGGACATTTTATTAATTTTTTTTAGACTTTTTATAAGCTTTGAATGAGCTTTTTTGACAATTTTTACAATATTCTTTGACACCTTTTATGAGCTTTTAAGGTCACTTTTAATGAGCTTTAATCAGACTTTTTATGAGTTTTTTCGACACATTTTCAGAAAGCAGTCCGCCTCGTAGCAGCGCTGCTCAAACCACATTTTACATCAGAAACTACATCACTGGCAAAAATTAGAGAGAGACAATTTGACTCATTTTCTAAGCTTTCTGGACACTTTTAATGAGCTATTTAGAGACTTTTAATGAGCTTTTGGATATAACTGTATCTGATTCAGTGTGTTTGAGGTGTAACTGTCCTGAAACGTTCGACTGAGAGAGTCTTACTGTAGATGAACTGATGTTGTTTGAGCTGTCGACACAGACTAATTACTGGAGTAGTGTTGTTGTTTGCAGTGCGAGAGGCCAGCAGGTTGCCGTGACATTAACTACTCTTCCTTCCTGTCGGCATGCCGCCCCCCCCCCTCCACGCTTCCTCACAGTTTTTCATAATTCATGTTCCTGTGGGTAACACCGGCAGGAAACGCCTCTGATGACAGACCTGTTTGTCTTTTACATCATTAGGTCCAACCTTTCTGGTCTGAGGCTTCCCCACAGCCTTGCCACGTAACCCTTTATCGATTCCCAATTTATAGGTGCGTTCCCACCAGACTCCATGTAAATAATCACTACTTTTAGCGTGTATAGAGCAGCATATCTCCACCAGACTCCATGTAAATAATCACTACTTTTAGCGTGTATAGAGCAGCATATCTCCACCAGACTCCATGTAAATAATCACTACTTTTAGTGTGTATAGAGCAGCATATCTCCACCAGACTCCATGTAAATAATCACTAAATTTAGCGTGTATAGAGCAGCATATCTCCACCAGACTCCATGTAAATAATCACTACTTTTAGCGTGTATAGAGCAGCATATCTCCACCAGACTCCATGTAAATAATCACTACTTTTAGCGTGTATAGAGCAGCATATCTCCACCAGACTCCATGTAAATAATCACTACTTTTAGCGTGTATAGAGCAGCATATCTCCACCAGACTCCATGTTAATAATCACTACTTTTAGTGTGTATAGAGCAGCATATCTCCACCAGACTCCATGTAAATAATCACTACTTTTAGCGTGTATAGAGCAGCATATCTCCACCAGACTCCATGTAAATAATCACTACTTTTAGCGTGTATAGAGCAGCATATCTCCACCAGACTCCATGTAAATAATCACTACTTTTAGTGTGAACATCTGTCCTGTAGGGTAACATTACAGCTTGTTTCTACCTGATGCTGAACATCTGTCCTGTAGGGTAACATTA
>JABXJD010000124.1:95000-97500 GCA_013375575.1 Percina caprodes
TCATGTCCAGACCTTCCTCCACAGCGCTGCGGAGGAGGGTCTGTCTAGTCCACTCAGCATCCTGGATGGGGGACAACCTGACAATCAGCATTTCTTTAAGCCAATCAGAATCATCGTGGGCGGGGCTAAGCTCCGGATGGAGCCACGGTGCCGCTGCTAAATATTCTCAGGAAGGAAGTTGTTTTGGTGGAAGTTCTCCAAAATACCCCTAGGGGGACATGTACCCCCTGCAGTACTCCATAGTACCCCTAGGTGGACACGTACCCCCTGCAGTCCTCCAGAGTCCCCCTAGGGGGACACGTACCCCCTGCAGTACTCCATAGTACCCCTAGGGGACACGTACCCCTGCAGTACTCCAGAGTCCCCCTAGGGGGACACGTACCCCCTGCAGTACTCCATAGTACCCCTAGGTGGACACGTACCCCCTGCAGTACTCCAGAGTCCCCCTAGGGGGACACGTACCCCCTGCAGTACTCCAGAGTCCCCCTAGGGGGACACGTACCCCCTGCAGTACTCCAGAGTCCCCCTAGGGGGACACGTACCCCTGCAGTACTTGAGAAACACTGTTCTAGTTACGTTGATGAAAATTGTAGTTGTTGGACGGCCCCCCCCGAGCGATTTGGGAAAAAACAATTAGTAAAAAAATTTTTTAAAGTAGAAAAAAAGAGAAAAATGTAAAAAAAAAACTTGTTTTACATTTTTTAGCATTTTGAAATTTTTGTGGATTTTCCCCAAAATTTTTAAAGCTTTTTTATTACATTTGTCACTTTTTCACATTTTTGTCACTTTATTTGATATTTGATATCAATTTGAAATATTTTTTAATATTTTTGGACGGCGGCCGAACGTTTTTGGAGAAAAAAAACAATTAGTGAAAAGATGTTGAAAAAAGTAAAAATTTAAAAAATTTGGGGAAAAACCCTCAAAAATTTCATTTTTTTTTTTACATTTGTCACTTTTTTCAACATCTTTTTAATGTTTTTCTCTCTTTTGTGTCCTCGTTCAGACCGAAGGACGCCGCGTGGATAGGTGTCCTCGTTCAGACCGAAGGACGCCGCGTGGACAGGTGTCCTCGTTCAGACCGAAGGACGCGTGGACAGGTGTCCTCGTTCAGACAGAAGGACGCCGCGTGGACAGGTGTCCTCGTTCAGACCGAAGGACGCCGCGTGGACAGGTGTCCTCGTTCAGACAGAAGGACGCCGCGTGGACAGGTGTCCTCGTTCAGACAGAAGGACGCCGCGTGGACAGGTGTCCTCGTTCAGACAGAAGGACGCCGCGTGGACAGGTGTCCTCGTTCAGACCGAAGGACGCCGCGTGGACAGGTGTCCTCGTTCAGACAGAAGGACGCCGCGGGGACAGGTGTCCTCGTTCAGACCGAAGGACGCCGCGTGGACAGGTGTCCTCGTTCAGACCGAAGGACGCCGCGTGGACAGGTGTCCTCGTTCAGACCGAAGGACGCCGCGTGGACAGGTGTCCTCGTTCAGACAGAAGGACGCCGCGTGGATAGGTGTCCCTGCTCAGACCGAAGGACGCCGCGTGGACAGGTGTCCTCGTTCAGACCGAAGGACGCCGCGTGGACAGGTGTCCTCGTTCAGACAGAAGGACGCCGCGTGGACAGGTGTCCTCGTTCAGACAGAAGGACGCCGCGTGGACAGGTGTCCTCGTTCAGACAGAAGGACGCCGCGTGGACAGGTGTCCTGCTCAGACAGAAGGACGCCGCGTGGACAGGTGTCCCTGCTCAGACCGAAGGACGCCGCGTGGACAGGTGTCCTCGCTCAGACAGAAGGACGCCGCGGGGACAGGTGTCCCTGCTCAGACCGAAGGACGCCGCGTGGACAGGTGTCCTCTGCTCAGACCGAAGGACGCCGCGTGGACAGGTGTCCTCGCTCAGACCGAAGGACGCCGCGTGACAGGTGTCCTCGCTCAGACAGAAGGACGCCGCGTGACAGGTGTCCTCGCTCAGACAGAAGGACGCCGCGTGGACAGGTGTCCTCGCTCAGACCGAAGGACGCCGCGTGACAGGTGTCCTCGTTCAGACCGAAGGACGCCGCGTGGACAGGTGTCCTCGTTCAGACCGAAGGACGCCGCGTGACAGGTGTCCTCGCTCAGACCGAAGGACGCCGCGTGGACAGGTGTCCTCGCTCAGACAGAAGGACGCCGCGGGACAGGTGTCCTCGCTCAGACCGAAGGACGCCGCGTGGACAGGTGTCCTCGCTCAGACCGAAGGACGCCGCGTGACAGGTGTCCTGCTCAGACCGAAGGACGCCGCGTGACAGGTGTCCTCGCTCAGACAGAAGGACGCCGCGTGACAGGTGTCCTCGCTCAGACAGAAGGACGCCGCGTGGACAGGTGTCCTCGCTCAGACCGAAGGACGCCGCGTGGACAGGTGTCCTCGCTCAGACCGAAGGACGCCGCGTGACAGGTGTCCCGCTCAGACCGAAGGACGCCGCGTGGACAGGTGTCCCGTTCAGACCGAAGGACGCCGCGTGACAGGTGTCCT
>JABXJD010000124.1:110000-125000 GCA_013375575.1 Percina caprodes
CAACAAAGATAGGATGGAAGGGAGATGTCTCACTCTGGAGATAAAACTAGAGAGATGTCTCACTCTGGAGATAAAACTAGAGAGATGTCTCACTCTGGAGATAAAACTAGAGAGATGTCTCACTCTGGAGATAAAACTAGTGAGATGTCTCACTCTGGAGATAAAACTAGAGAGATGTCTCACTCTGGAGATAAAACTAGTGAGATGTCTCACTCTGGAGATAAAACTAGAGAGATGTCTCACTCTGGAGATAAAACTAGCGAGATGTCTCACTCTGGAGATAAAACTAGAGAGATGTCTCACTCTGGAGATAAAACTAGTGAGACGTCTCACTCTGGAGATAAAACTAGAGAGATGTCTCACTCTGGAGATAAAACTAGAGAGATGTCTCACTCTGGAGATAAAACTAGTGAGACGTCTCACTCTAGAGATAAAACTAGAGAGACGTCTCACTCTGGAGCTAAAACTAGAGAGATGTCTCACTCTGGAGATAAAACTAGAGAGATGTCTCACTCTGGAGATAAAACTAGTGAGACGTCTCACTCTGGAGATAAAACTAGAGAGACGTCTCACTCTGGAGCTAAAACTAGAGAGATGTCTCACTCTGGAGATAAAACTAGAGAGATGTCTCACTCTGGAGATAAAACTAGAGAGACGTCTCACTCTGGAGATAAAACTAGAGAGACGTCTCACTCTGGAGATAAAACTAGAGAGATGTCTCACTCTGGAGATAAAACTAGAGAGACGTCTCACTCTGGAGATAAAACTAGAGAGACGTCTCACTCTGGAGATAAAACTAGAGAGATGTCTCACTCTGGAGATAAAACTAGAGAGACGTCTCACTCTGGAGATAAAACTAGAGAGATGTCTCACTCTGGAGATAAAACTAGAGAGATGTCTCACTCTGGAGATAAAACTAGAGAGACGTCTCACTCTGGAGATGAAACTAGAGAGACGTCTCACTCTGGAGATGAAACTAGAGAGACGTCTCACTCTGGAGATGAAACTAGAGAGACGTCTCACTCTGGAGATAAAACTAGAGAGACGTCTCACTCTGGAGATGAAACTAGAGAGACGTCTCACTCTGGAGATAAAACTAGAGAGATGTCTCACTCTGGAGATAAAACTAGAGAGATGTCTCACTCTGGAGATAAAACTAGAGAGATGTCTCACTCTGGAGATAAAACTAGAGAGATGTCTCACTCTGGAGATAAAACTAGTGAGACGTCTCACTCTGGAGATAAAACTAGAGAGAAGTCTCACTCTGGAGATAAAACTAGAGAGATGTCTCACTCTGGAGATAAAACTAGTGAGACGTCTCACTCTAGAGATAAAACTAGAGAGACGTCTCACTCTGGAGCTAAAACTAGAGAGATGTCTCACTCTGGAGATAAAACTAGAGAGATGTCTCACTCTGGAGATAAAACTAGTGAGACGTCTCACTCTGGAGATAAAACTAGAGAGACGTCTCACTCTGGAGCTAAAACTAGAGAGATGTCTCACTCTGGAGATAAAACTAGAGAGATGTCTCACTCTGGAGATAAAACTAGAGAGACGTCTCACTCTGGAGATAAAACTAGAGAGACGTCTCACTCTGGAGATAAAACTAGAGAGATGTCTCACTCTGGAGATAAAACTAGAGAGACGTCTCACTCTGGAGATAAAACTAGAGAGACGTCTCACTCTGGAGATAAAACTAGAGAGATGTCTCACTCTGGAGATAAAACTAGAGAGACGTCTCACTCTGGAGATAAAACTAGAGAGATGTCTCACTCTGGAGATAAAACTAGAGAGATGTCTCACTCTGGAGATAAAACTAGAGAGACGTCTCACTCTGGAGATGAAACTAGAGAGACGTCTCACTCTGGAGATGAAACTAGAGAGACGTCTCACTCTGGAGATGAAACTAGAGAGACGTCTCACTCTGGAGATAAAACTAGAGAGACGTCTCACTCTGGAGATGAAACTAGAGAGACGTCTCACTCTGGAGATAAAACTAGAGAGATGTCTCACTCTGGAGATAAAACTAGCGAGATGTCTCACTCTGGAGATAAAACTAGAGAGATGTCTCACTCTGGAGATAAAACTAGAGAGATGTCTCACTCTGGAGATAAAACTAGTGAGACGTCTCACTCTGGAGATAAAACTAGAGAGATGTCTCACTCTGGAGATAAAACTAGAGAGATGTCTCACTCTGGAGATAAAACTAGTGAGACGTCTCACTCTAGAGATAAAACTAGAGAGACGTCTCACTCTGGAGCTAAAACTAGAGAGATGTCTCACTCTGGAGATAAAACTAGAGAGATGTCTCACTCTGGAGATAAAACTAGTGAGACGTCTCACTCTGGAGATAAAACTAGAGAGACGTCTCACTCTGGAGCTAAAACTAGAGAGATGTCTCACTCTGGAGATAAAACTAGAGAGATGTCTCACTCTGGAGATAAAACTAGAGAGACGTCTCACTCTGGAGATAAAACTAGAGAGACGTCTCACTCTGGAGATAAAACTAGAGAGATGTCTCACTCTGGAGATAAAACTAGAGAGACGTCTCACTCTGGAGATAAAACTAGAGAGACGTCTCACTCTGGAGATAAAACTAGAGAGATGTCTCACTCTGGAGATAAAACTAGAGAGACGTCTCACTCTGGAGATAAAACTAGAGAGATGTCTCACTCTGGAGATAAAACTAGAGAGATGTCTCACTCTGGAGATAAAACTAGAGAGACGTCTCACTCTGGAGATGAAACTAGAGAGACGTCTCACTCTGGAGATGAAACTAGAGAGACGTCTCACTCTGGAGATGAAACTAGAGAGACGTCTCACTCTGGAGATAAAACTAGAGAGACGTCTCACTCTGGAGATGAAACTAGAGAGACGTCTCACTCTGGAGATAAAACTAGAGAGACGTCTCACTCTGGAGATAAAACTAGAGAGACGTCTCACTCTGGAGATAAAACTAGAGAGACGTCTCACTCTGGAGATAAAACTAGAGAGATGTCTCACTCTGGAGATAAAACTAGAGAGATGTCTCACTCTGGAGATAAAACTAGTGAGATGTCTCACTCTGGAGATAAAACTAGAGAGATGTCTCACTCTGGAGATAAAACTAGAGAGACGTCTCACTCTGGAGATAAAACTAGAGAGACGTCTCACTCTGGAGATAAAACTAGTGAGATGTCTCACTCTGGAGATAAAACTAGAGAGACGTCTCACTCTGGAGATAAAACTAGAGAGATGTCTCACTCTGGAGATAAAACTAGAGAGACGTCTCACTCTGGAGATAAAACTAGAGAGATGTCTCACTCTGGAGATAAAACTAGAGAGATGTCTCACTCTGGAGATAAAACTAGAGAGACGTCTCACTCTGGAGATGAAACTAGAGAGACGTCTCACTCTGGAGATGAAACTAGAGAGACGTCTCACTCTGGAGATGAAACTAGAGAGACGTCTCACTCTGGAGATAAAACTAGAGAGACGTCTCACTCTGGAGATGAAACTAGAGAGACGTCTCACTCTGGAGATAAAACTAGAGAGACGTCTCACTCTGGAGATAAAACTAGAGAGACGTCTCACTCTGGAGATAAAACTAGAGAGACGTCTCACTCTGGAGATAAAACTAGAGAGATGTCTCACTCTGGAGATAAAACTAGAGAGATGTCTCACTCTGAGATAAAACTAGTGAGATGTCTCACTCTGGAGATAAAACTAGAGAGATGTCTCACTCTGGAGATAAAACTAGAGAGATGTCTCACTCTGGAGATAAAACTAGAGAGACGTCTCACTCTGGAGATAAAACTAGAGAGACGTCTCACTCTGGAGATAAAACTAGAGAGATGTCTCACTCTGGAGATAAAACTAGTGAGATGTCTCACTCTGGAGATAAAACTAGAGAGACGTCTCACTCTGGAGATAAAACTAGAGAGACGTCTCACTCTGGAGATGAAACTAGAGAGACGTCTCACTCTGGAGATAAAACTAGAGAGACGTCTCACTCTGGAGATAAAACTAGAGAGATGTCTCACTCTGGAGATAAAACTAGAGAGATGTCTCACTCTGGAGATAAAACTAGAGAGATGTCTCACTCTGGAGATAAAACTAGTGAGATGTCTCACTCTGGAGATAAAACTAGAGATATGTCTCACTCTGGAGATAAAACTAGAGAGATGTCTCACTCTGGAGATAAAACTAGAGAGATGTCTCACTCTGGAGATAAAACTAGAGAGATGTCTTACTCTGGAGATAAAACTAGTGAGATGTCTCACTCTGGAGATAAAACTAGAGATGATAGAGAATTCATTTTTATTAAGTCTTTTATTCTTCTCTATTTCCTTTTAGTAATGTTATTTCCTTTTATTTATTTATGTATTTATTTATTATTATTTATATTTATGCTTGTAGTAATGTCTTACAATAGTTTAACCTCTATGCTCTATATATGCACATTTAACAAACAGCTCTTCTATGCTTATTATACGCACAATACGATATATGTTTCTCTGAGTGTCAGCTGCTTTTCTCGGACACAGTAAGTGTCTCACTGCAGAAGATCATGAGTTGTAAACATCTTTAGGACCGAGGTCACTCAAAGTACATGTCCTCCAGGCGCCTGGACTTTGCCCTGGTTCCCCTAGAATAGACAACACAAAAGCATTCCTATGTATCAACAAGTGTGAATCTGTGTGTGTGTTTTGAATAAATACGACTCTCTTGCAGAGAAACATTTGAAGTTCCCTGAGAGCGATGCTGGAGATAGGTTGCTCACGTGCGTTCTTCCCTCTTGCAATTGTCTTAACTGCTAACTACCGTCCGAGTCTCGTTTTCTTGCTTGACCGTCTTTGATTTAATAAGGTAAAGTGTTCTGAACCTGACAAGAGAGATGTCTCACTCTGGAGATAAAACTAGAGAGACGTCTCACTCTGGAGATGAAACTAGAGAGACGTCTCACTCTGGAGATGAAACTAGAGAGACGTCTCACTCTGGAGATAAAACTAGAGAGATGTCTCACTCTGGAGATAAAACTAGAGAGATGTCTCACTCTGGAGATAAAACTAAAGAGATGTCTCACTCTGGAGATAAAACTAGTGAGATGTCTCACTCTGGAGATAAAACTAGAGAGATGTCTCACTCTGGAGATGAAACTAGTGAGATGTCTCACTCTGGAGATAAAACTAGAGAGATGTCTCACTCTGGAGATAAAACTAGAGAGATGTCTCACTCTGGAGATAAAACTAGTGAGATGTCTCACTCTGGAGATAAAACTAGAGAGATGTCTCACTCTGGAGATAAAACTAGAGAGATGTCTCACTCTGGAGATAAAACTAGAGAGACGTCTCACTCTGGAGATGAAACTAGAGAGACGTCTCACTCTGGAGATAAAACTAGAGAGACGTCTCACTCTGGAGATAAAACTAGAGAGACGTCTCACTCTGGAGATAAAACTAGAGAGACGTCTCACTCTGGAGATAAAACTAGAGAGACGTCTCACTCTGGAGATGAAACTAGAGAGACGTCTCACTCTGGAGATAAAACTAGAGAGATGTCTCACTCTGGAGATGAAACTAGAGAGATGTCTCACTCTGGAGATAAAACTAGAGAGATGTCTCACTCTGGAGATAAAACTACAGAGATGTCTCACTCTGGAGATAAAACTAGAGAGATGTCTCACTCTGGAGATAAAACTAGTGAGATGTCTCACTCTGGAGATAAAACTAGAGAGATGTCTCACTCTGGAGATAAAACTAGAGAGACGTCTCACTCTGGAGATAAAACTAGAGAGACGTCTCACTCTGGAGATAAAACTAGAGAGACGTCTCACTCTGGAGATAAAACTAGTGAGATGTCTCACTCTGGAGATAAAACTAGAGAGATGTCTCACTCTGGAGATAAAACTAGAGAGATGTCTCACTCTGGAGATAAAACTAGAGAGATGTCTCACTCTGGAGATAAAACTAGAGAGATGTCTCACTCTGGAGATAAAACTAGAGAGATGTCTCACTCTGGAGATAAAACTAGTGAGATGTCTCACTCTGGAGATAAAACTAGAGAGATGTCTCACTCTGGAGATAAAACTAGAGAGATGTCTCACTCTGGAGATAAAACTAGAGAGATGTCTCACTCTGGAGATAAAACTAGTGAGATGTCTCACTCTGGAGATAAAACTAGAGAGATGTCTCACTCTGGAGATAAAACTAGAGAGATGTCTCACTCTGGAGATAAAACTAGAGAGATGTCTCACTCTGGAGATAAAACTAGAGAGACTGAAGGCACATACAATGAAGAAAATAAGAGCAGCAAAATGTCTCTCTCTCTCTGTCTGTCTGCAGGAACATGAGGAATGTTGTGGAACTGGTTTCTGACGTCAATAAACTTCCCAAATAAAATAAATGAGATTATCATTATTTTAAAGTGTGTGTGTGTGTGTGTGTGTCTATCTGTGTGTGTGTGTGTGTGTCTATCTGTGTGTGTGTGTGTGTGTGTGTGTGTCTATCTGTGTGTGTGTGTGTGTGTGTGTGTGTGTGTGTGTGTGTGTGTGTGTTAATGTAATCAGGTGATTGTTGGAGAAGATATTTTACGTATATCTGTTATTTTGTTGCTAGGTTACTGAATGTAACACATGTGTTGAGTGAGCAGGAATCTTAATGTGGAAAGTAACTAGTAACTAAAGTAACTAGTAACTAAAGTAACCAGTAACTAAAGCTTTCAGATGAATGTAGTGGAGTAACTTAAGTAACTAGTAACTAAAGTAACTAGTAACTAAAGCTGTCAGATGAATGTAGTGGAGTAACTTAAGTAACTAGTAACTAAAGTAACTAGTAACTAAAGCTGTCAGATGAATGTAGTGGAGTAACTAAAGTAACTAGTAACTAAAGTAACTAGTAACTAAAGCTGTCAGATGAATGTAGTGGAGTAACTAAAGTAACTAGTAACTAAAGTAACTAGTTACTAAAGCTGTCAGATGAATGTAGTGGAGTAACTAAAGGAACTAGTAACTAAAGTAACTCGTAACTAGAGTAACTAGTAACTAGAGTAACTAGTAACTAAAGGAACTAGTAACTAGAGTAACTAGAGTAACTAGTAACTAGAGTAACTAGTAACTAAAGCTGTCAGATGAATGTAGTGGAGTAACTAAAGTAACTAAAGTAACTAGTAACTAAAGTAACTAGTAACTAAAGTAACTCGTAACTAGTAACTAGAGTAACTAGTAACTAAAGTAACTTGTAACTAAAGTAACTAGTAACTAGAGTAACTAGTAACTACAGCTGTAGTTACTAGTTAGTAACTAAATCTTTCAGATGAATGTAGTGGAGTAACTAAAGTAACTAGTAACTAAAATAACTTGTAACTAAAGTAACTAGTAACTAGAGTAACTAGTAACTAAAGCTGTCAGATGAATGTAGTGGAGTAACTGAAGTAACTAGTAACTGAAGCAACTAAAGCTGTCATATGGATGTAGTGGAGTAACTGAAGTAACTAGTAACTAAAGTAACTAGTAACTAGAGTAACTAGCTAAAGCTGTCAGATGAATGTAGTGGAGTAACTAAAGTAACTAGTAACTAAAGTAACTAATAACTAGAGTAACTAGTAACTAAAGCTGTCATATGAATGTAGTGAAGTAACTAAAGTAACTAGTAACTAAAGTAACTAGTAACTAAAGCTGACAGATGAATGTAGTGGAGTAACTAAAGTAACTAGTAACTCGTAACTAAAGTAACTATTAACTAGAGTAACTAGTAACTAAAGTAACTAGTAACTAAAGCTGTCAGATGAATGTAGTGGAGTAACTAAAGTAACTAGTAACTAATGTAACTAGTAACTAAATCTTTCAGATGAATGTAGTGGAGTAACTAAAGTAACTAGTAACTAGTAATTAAAGTAACTCGTAACTAAAGTAACTAGTAACTAGAGTAACTAGTAACTAGAGTAACTAGTAACTACAGCTGTCAGATAAATGTAGTGGACTAACTAAAGTAACTAGTAACTAAAGTAACTAAAGTAACTAGTAACTTGTAACTAGTAACTTCAGCTGTCAGATAAATGTAGTGAACTAACTAAAGTAACTAGTAACTAAAGTAACTAGTAACTAAAGCTGTCAGATGAATGTAGTGGAGTAACTGAAGTAACTAGTAACTGAAGTAACTAAAGCTGTCAGATGAATGTAGTGGAGTAACTAAAGTAACTAGTAACTAGTAACTAAAGTAACTAATAACTAAAGTAACTAGTAACTAAAGCTGTCAGATGAATGTAGTGGAGTAACTAAAGTAACTAGTAACTAATGTAACTAGTAACTAAAGCTGTCAGATGAATGTAGTGGAGTAACTAAAGTAACTAGTAACTAAAGTAACTCGTAACTAAAGTAACTCGTAACTAAAGTAACTAGTAACTAGAGTAACTAGTGACTAGAGTAACTAGTAACTAAATCTGTCAGATGAATGTAGTGGAGTAACTAAAGTAACTAGTAACTAAAATAACTTGTAACTAAAGTAACTAGTAACTAGAGTAACTCGTAACTACAGCTGTCAGATAAATGTAGTGGACTAACTAAAGTAACTAGTAACTAGAGTAACTAGTAACTAGAGTAACTAGTAACTAAAGTAACTAGCAACTAGAGTAACTAGTAACTACAGCTGTCAGATAAATGTAGTGGTTAGGGTTAGGGTTAGGGTTAGGCTAACTAAAGTAACTAGTAACTAGAGTAACTAGTAACTAAAGTAACTAGTAACTAAAGTACAATATTCTTTAAGTAAAGTACCTCAACATTTGGACTCAAATGAATTTCCCGTTGTTAGATGGATAAAGTATTATCTAATGTAATGTAAAGTAATCTAATGTAATGTAATCTAAGTACAGTAATGGAGTAAATGTACTTAGTTACATTCCAACACTGCTTTATTTATTTGTGTATGTATCAGTAAAGTAGACACACTGAGTCAGGAACAGGAGAAAAGGCCTCCTCCTCCTCCTCCTTTTCCTCCTCCTCCTCCTCCTCCTCCTTTTCCTCCTCCTTCTTCTTCTTCTCCTTCTCCTCTTCCTCCTCCTCCTCCTTCTCCTCCTTCTCCTCCTCCTTCTTCTTCTTCTTCTCCTTCTCCTCTTCCTCCTCCTCCTCCTCCTCCTCCTCCTCCTCCTCCTCCTTCTCCTCCTTCTTCTTCTTCTTCTCCTTCTCCTCTTCCTCCTCCTCCTCCTTCTCCTCCTCCTCCTTCTCCTCCTTCTTCTTCTTCTTCTTCTCCTTCTCCTCTTCCTCCTCCTCCTCCTTCTCCTCCTCCTCCTCCTCCTCCTCCTCCAGAGCGCACCGGGCCTTCCAGCGGCGAGCAGCCGAACATCGAGCCTGAAACGCGGCAGACAGACTGAGGGCCTCTGGCCCGGGTCTGGGTCTCCGGCTCCATGAAGGCGAACCACAACAGACACAACAAACTGCTCCGCGGCTCTGCTGAGTTACATGGAGAGTGTGTACTACTGTGTGTGTATGTATGTGTGTGTGTGTGTACGTATGAGAGAGGACTTTCTCTCCATAGAGTTTCAGTGAGTTTACATCCGGGTTTTTTCCCTAGGCAATGGGAGTCGTAGCACCGCCGTTCCTTAGGCAAAGTGAAATAAATTCGCCGCACCGACAAAAAAAGTAGTCCGCTTTTCGAACACATTTTCTCCACACATCGCGCCGCTGATCCGTTAAATTTAACGAACTTTAACAACAACACGAGCCAACATTGAACGCTTTGTCGCGGATTAACGCGCCTTAGTTGGACGTGTGAGTAGTTTTTGTCCCCCTTCCTCCAGCTCCGGGGCGCAGGGATATGTGCTGTGCTGAGGCTGAGCTGAATGAGATTGAAGAAGAGTTCTTCTTGTTTTGTAGCTTCAGTTTCTCTGTTTTTACACAAATTTTACTGAAACTAAATATAAAATACAGCAACAAAATAAAGCTCGGCGGGAAAAGAGTGAGCCGGACTGTTTGTATGCTGTTATTCCATCGTGGATCGGCTTCTTATAGATATATATATATTTAATTAATCTAGAGGAGGACTGCTGCTGAGTAAGTGCACATTGGGCTTTTTAATTTCATAACTTTAATTTTCCCTGTTGTCAAACTTCACGTGTGTGTTGCCGTTTGTCTCCATCGGAGTGTGTGTGTTAGCGGGCAGGTGTGTGAGCTGCTGTCGGTCCCTGAGAACCAGGGTCCCGGTGTGTTTCTGTGTATTTTAGCTGGTGTGTTTCTCATTCTAGGAGTTGATATTGTGGAGGACAAGGGGGCCGAGATAACTTAGACCCACCAACGGCTGCTGCTCGCGCTCGCTCTCACAATTCTAAAAAGATGGCGTCCTTAACGGTCCACTATTCCTCTTCTTTTCCCCTTCATTCCTTCTCTTGTTTTTTTCCCGCCACGCTATTATTTATCTTAGCTGTAAGTTATCAGGGAGCGTGGCTGGTTAGCGTTAGCAGCTAGCTAGCTAGCTAGCTAACAGGATGGTTAGCATTAGCGGCTACAGCTAGCTAACGTACCCAATCCACTTGTTCTCCGTAACATTTGAGCAATGTCGGATGGGTGAGATTCGCTTCGCTTTGGAGGATTTTTTTCTGTATTTCTTCCCGACACTGAAACACACTTAAATATGTTAAATACGTGACTTTACCGAGAGACATAGCGAGACAGTATTGGACATCCACACGGCCATATAGTGGCTTAATAACAAGGTTATAAAACATTTATTCCGTCGCCGAAACAAAAAAAACATCACTTTTCAGTATTTCAACTCCCGCAGCGGAACGTAGCACTTAACGGCTCTCATCTTGAAACCCTCCATTTTAGCTTCATTTCTTCCCTTTTCGGGGCCCTCTGCAGCGGTATGTGGTGCTGATGGAAGTTTATCCAGACAACTTCATGTCCCACCCAGGGAGCAATTACTCCAATTAACCGGCAGCGTTAACATGCAGCCGCGGCACTGATGGAACTCTGCGAGCGGCTTAAATCGGCTGTTTTTAAACAGGAGTTTGGTGTAACCTCGTGTTGTCCTATATATTAGGACAACATACTATTAGGACAACTATATATTATATAGAATTATACCTATGTATCGATGCATTCATCTGTTTAAGTTGCATCTCTCTGTTTACACGTTACTGCAGTTTTATACAGTCAGAAAGTACTTTAACACAAGTATAATTATGAGGTACTTTTCAGAGGGTAATGTGCTTTTTATAAGGGGCTTAAATCGGCTGTTTTTAAACAGGAGTTTGGTGTAACCTCGTGTTGTCCTGCTGGGTCCAAAATTTGACATTTTTATCCATTTTTCAGACTTTTCTTTTAGTTTTCACTACCACCACCTTACTAGTTTTACTACTTTTTGGAATTCATGGTTAATAACCTTCATTTATATAGAATTATACATATATATTAGAGTTTAAAAGCAGAAATTATGAATTATTTTGACTAATAGTTAAGATCAGAGGAATGAAAGAGCGTTGGAAGGAATCCAATACAATTTTGTGCGTACACTTACTCAAGTACAATTTAAGGTACTTTTACTCAAGATAAGTATCTTAACACTCTGGTACTTTACTTTTACTCCACTACAATTCAGATGAAAGTATTGTTCTCTCTGTTTACATGTTACTGCAGTTTGATACAGTCAGAAAGTACTTTAACAAGTATAATTTGGAGGTACTTCTCAGAGGGAAAGGTGCTTTTTTTATAAGAGGCTTAAATTGGCTGTTTTTAAAAAGGAGTTTGGTGTGACCTCCTGTTGTCCTCTTGGCTCAAAAAGGGACAAATTTGACATTTTTGTCCCTTTTTCTGACTTTTTGCCAGTTTCCACTACCACCACCTTACTACCATCAGCTTTACTACTTTTTGGAATTCATGATTAATAACTCTTGTTTATATAAATAATAATTAAGATCAGAGGAATGAGAGAGCGTTGGAAGGATCATTTTTGTGGTAATTTGGTTAAAAAGAAACTGAGATTTCAGATATAGACATTTATTAAAGTGGAGGACAACAGGAGGTTACACCAAACTCCTGTTGAAAAACAGCCAATTTAAGCCCCTTATAAAAAAGCACATTTACCTCTGAACAGTACCTCAAAATTGGACTTGTGTTAAAGTACTTTATGAATAAATCAAACTGACATTTTTGTCCCTTTTCCAGACTTTTCTTTTAGTTTCCACTACCACCATCTTACTAGTTTTACTACTTTTTGGAAGTCATGGTCAATAACCCTCATTTATATAGAATTATACCTATGTATCGATGCATTCATCTGTTTAAGCTGCATCTCTCTGTTTACACGTTACTGCAGTTTTATACAGTCAGAAAGTACACAAGTATAATTTTGAGGTATTTTTCAGAGGGTAATGTGCTTTTTATAAGGGGCTTAAATCGGCTGTTTTTAAACAGGAGTTTGGTGTAAAGACTCAACAAATGATCTGATCTATGCCGTTATTCATAGAAGTCATAATCCAATCTACACTTTTCACTTTACTGCTACTTTTCAGCAGTATTAGAATGTAACTAAGTACATTTACTCAAGTACAATTTAAGGTACTTTTACTCAAGATAAGTATCTTAATACTCTGCTACTTTACTTTTACTCCACTACAATTCAGATGAAAGTATTGTTCTCTCTGTTTACACGTTACTGCAGTTTTATACAGTCAGAAAGTACTTTAACACAAGTATAATTATGAGGTATTTTTCAGAGGGTAATGTGCTTTTTATAAGGGGCTTAAATCGGCTGTTTTTAAACAGGAGTTTGGTGTAACTCGTGTTGTCCTGCTGGGTCCAAAATTTGACATTTTTATCCATTTTTCAGACTTTTCTTTTAGTTTTCACTACCACCACCTTACTAGTTTTACTACTTTTTGGAATTCATGGTTAATAACCTTCATTTATATAGAATTATACATATATATATATTAGAGTTAAAAAGCAGAAATTATGAATTATTTTGACTAATAGTTAAGATCAGAGGAATGAAAGAGCGTTGGAAGGAATCCAATACAATTTTGTGCGTACACTTACTCAAGTACAATTTAAGGTACTTGTACTCAAGATAAGTATCTTAATACTCTGCTACTTTACTTTTACTCCACTACAATTCAAATGAAAGTATTGTTCTCTCTGTTTACACGTTACTGCAGTTTGATACAGTCAGAAAGTACTTCAACAAGTATAATTTGGAGGTACTTCTCAGAGGGAAAGGTGCTTTTAGAGGCTTAAATTGGCTGTTTTTAAACAAGAGTTTGGTGTGAAGACAACAAATTAATTGTGCAAAATGTTATGCATCAGTGAGACGTCTGTCTCTCTCTGTCTGTCTCTCTGTCTGTCTCTGTCTGTCTGTCTGTCTCTCTCTCTCTCTCTTTGTGTCTCTGTCTCTCTCTTTGTGTCTCTCTCTCTCTTTGTGTCTCTCTCTCTGTGTCTCTGTCTCTCTCTCTCTCTCTCTGTCTCTCTCTCTGTCTGTCTCTCTCTATGTTTATATATTACTAGTTTAATTTTAGTCAAAGTACTTTTGAACTATTTACTTCCTGTTACTTTATACTTCTGCTCCACTTTCCGTCCGCTACGTTGAGCAGAGGTTGAAGGGAAGTAGCCTTTAGGACATTGTCCAGTACTACAGTACACATAATTATCTCATTTTTCTGCTACTTTACTTTTACTCCAGTACAATTCGGAGAATATGTTGTACTGTTTTATAAGCGGCTTAAAAAGCTGTTTTTTAAACAGGAGTTTGGTGTAAAGTCTCAACTAATAAACTGATCTATGCCGTTTGCAGGTTATGTGATCTGAATCTGCCAATGAAAGTGATCGGTTGTATTTGCAAAGAGCGTTGCATGGCATCCATCTTTTATGTGGTAATTTGGTTAAAAAGTGCCATATTTCTGATGTAGACATTTTTCAACCCTCACATTGTCCCCATGTTGTCCCCACGTTGCCCTCACGTTGTCCCCATGTTGCCCTCACGTTGCCCCCATGTTGTCCCCACGTTGCCCTCACGTTGCCCTCACGTTGTCCCCACGTTGTCCCCACGTTGCCCCCACGTTGTCCCCACGTTGTCCCCACGTTGCCCCCACGTTGTCCCCACGTTGTCCCCACGTTGTCCCCACGTTGTCCCCATGTTGTCCCCATGTTGTCCCCATGTTGCCCTCACGTTGTCCCCACGTTGTCCCCACGTTGTCCCCACGTTGCCCTCACGTTGCCCTCACGTTGCCCCCACGTTGTCCCCATGTTGCCCTCACGTTGTCCCCATGTTGTCCCCACGTTGCCCTCACGTTGTCCTTGTGCAATATTTCTGATGTAGACATGTTTCAACCCTTGTGTTGCCCCCGAGTTGCCCCCATGTCGCCCCCATGTTGTCTCCATGTTGTCTCCATGTTGCCCTCATGTTGCCCTCATGTTGCCCTCATGTTGCCCCCATGTTGCCCTCATGTTGCCCTCATGTTGCCCTCATGTTGCCCTCATGTTGTCCCCATGTTGTCCCCATGTTGTCCCCATGTTGTCTCCATGTTGCCCTCATGTTGCCCTCATGTTGCCCCCATGTTGCCCTCATGTTGCCCCCATGTTGCCCCCATGTTGCCCTCATGTTGCCCCCATGTTGCCCCCATGTTGCCCCCATGTTGCCCCCATGTTGCCCCCATGTTGTCCCCATGTTGTCCCCATGTTGCCCCCATGTTGCCCCCATGTTGTCCCCATGTTGTCCCCATGTTGTCCCCATGTTGTCCCCATGTTGTCCTCATGTTGTCCTATATCAATGTTCTCTTTAATTCCCCAAAATAACATGATAGATTCCACACAACGCTCTTTGCCAAGTACAAATCTCTACTTTCATTAATTTTGGGGTTTTATTCGGGGTTAGAGGGTCACATCAGACCGAGGACAGCAGGAGTTCTGGTTGAATTCCTCTTCTCTACACATTACTGCCTAATATACTAACATAATGTATTTTACTATATTTCCATTTTCTGCTGCTTCATACTTCTTCTCCACTTTATCTCAGGGGCATGTTGTTGTACTTT
>JABXJD010000124.1:130000-142500 GCA_013375575.1 Percina caprodes
TTATTTTAAAATTCAGCAATTTGTCTCAAATAAAATGAACATATGTTAAATTACACTTTGTTTTCTGAAAATACATGTATTTATACATGTATTTATACATGTATTTATACATGTATTTATACATCTGACAATCAGTAATGTCTGTGTAGCTGTTATGAGTTATATGATATCATAACTCATAACTCCTGGGTGTTCTGACTCTGTTTTTGCTTTTATATCAACAAATAACTCAAATTGATTGTCTTGATACTGTCATGCATAAGATCTTTTTTTCTGTCCTGGACTTGGTCTTGACTCGGACTTGAACCTCTCTGGACTCGGTCTTGACTCGGACTCGAACCTCTTTGGACTCGGTCTTGACTTGGACTTGACTAGTCCTGTTCTCTGACTTGTCTTGGACTCGACAAAGGTGGTCTTGACTACAGCCCTACCCTGTACCCATACATCCATACACCCTGTACCCGTACATCCATACACCCTGTACCCGTACATCCATACACCCTGTACCCGTACATCCATACACCCTGTACCCATACGCCCTGTACCCATACACCCATACACCCTGTACCCGTACATCCATACACCCTGTACCCGTACATCCATACACCCTGTACCCATACATCCATACACCCTGTACCCATACATCCATACGCCCTGTACCCATACGCCCTGTACCCATACATCCATACGCCCTGTACCCATACATCCATACACCCTGTACCCATACATCCATACGCCCTGTACCCATACGCCCTGTACCCATACGCCCTGTACCCATACATCCATACGCCCTGTACCCATACGCCCTGTACCCATACATCCATACGCCCTGTACCCATACATCCATACGCCCTGTACCCATACGCCCTGTACCCATACATCCATACGCCCTGTACCCATACGCCCTGTACCCATACATCCATACGCCCTGTACCCATACATCCATACGCCCTGTACCCATACATCCATACGCCCTGTACCCATACGCCCTGTACCCATACATCCATACGCCTGTACCCATACATCCATACGCCCTGTACCCATACGCCTGTACCCATACATCCATACGCCTGTACCCATACGCCCTGTACCCATACATCCATACGCCCTGTACCCATACATCCAGTGATGCTAAGCTAGGTTAGCCTGTGTCAGCCTTTGATCTGACAGTCATAATCAGATAGGACTCTGCAGCTTTTTCCGACTTTCGCTCCATGACGCCAGGTGAGGGGCACGGACATGTTGTGTCAATTTCATATGAAATGTAGGAATTCTGGGTTCCCAGTTGACCCAAACCGCTCTATGGTCGGAAAGAGAGAACGTTATTTGCTCTTTGAAAGACGAAAACTGAGGACATTTACTCAATAATTTTATTTATGTTACAGTTATGTTACAGTTTTAGTTTAGTTATCATTTTTTTCTAATGCCTCGTTTTTATTTTAATTTCAGTTAAAAGGGTTTTTCCCACCTCGTTTTTATTTTGTTCGTTTTTAACGATGATAACCTTGTGTGTGTGTGTGTGTGTGTGTGTGTGTGAGAGAGAGCTACTGGGACCTTGAATTTCCCCTTGGGATCAATAAAGTACCCATATGTCGCTCGCTCTACCCTGTACCCATACATCCATACACCCTGTACCCGTACATCCATACACCCTGTACCCGTACATCCATACACCCTGTACCCGTACATCCATACACCCTGTACCCATACGCCCTGTACCCATACACCCATACACCCTGTACCCGTACATCCATACACCCTGTACCCGTACATCCATACACCCTGTACCCATACATCCATACACCCTGTACCCATACATCCATACGCCCTGTACCCATACGCCCTGTACCCATACATCCATACGCCCTGTACCCATACATCCATACACCCTGTACCCATACATCCATACCTGTACCCACGCCCTGTACCCATACGCCCTGTACCCATACATCCATACGCCTGTACCCATCGCCCTGTACCCATACATCCATACGCCCTGTACCCATACATCCATACGCCCTGTACCCATACGCCCTGTACCCATACATCCATACGCCCTGTACCCATACGCCCTGTACCCATACATCCATACGCCCTGTACCCATACATCCATACGCCCTGTACCCATACATCCATACGCCCTGTACCCATACGCCCTGTACCCATACATCCATACGCCCTGTACCCATACATCCATACGCCCTGTACCCATACGCCCTGTACCCATACATCCATACGCCCTGTACCCATACGCCCTGTACCCATACATCCATACGCCCTGTACCCATACATCCAGTGATGCTAAGCTAGGTTAGCCTGTGTCAGCCTTTGATCTGACAGTCATAATCAGATAGGACTCTGCAGCTTTTTCCGACTTTCGTTCCCATGACGCCAGGTGAGGGGCACGGACATGTTGTGTTCAATTTCATATGAAATGTAGGAATTCTGGGTTCCCAGTTGGGACCCAAACCGGTCTATGGTCGGAAAGAGAGAACGTTATTTGCTCTTTGAAAGACGAAAACTGAGGACATTTACTCAATAATTTTATTTATGTTACAGTTATGTTACAGTTTTAGTTTAGTTATCATTTTTTTCTAATGCCTCGTTTTTATTTTAATTTCAGTTAAAAGGGTTTTTCCCACCTCGTTTTTATTTTGTGTTTAACGTGATAACCTTGGTGTGTGTGTGTGTGTGTGTGTGTGTGAGAGAGAGCTACTGGGACCTTGAATTTCCCCTTGGGATCAATAAAGTACCCATATGTCGCTCGCTCGCTCGCTCTCCCTCTCGCTCTCTCTCTCTCTCTGTCTGTTGTGCGTAGATATTTATGCAGGCACATACAGAAGAAAACAATTATAAATACTGTATATAATATAAAATAAAAGGATAAATCGCTTGTCATTATATTTAAAGTGTAACTTTTTTAAAGTTTTACTTTTTTTAATAAAATGTGTAAATAAGTTAAATGTTCTTCCTGTTCCAGTTTATTAATAATAATAATAATAATAATAATAATAATAGTTGCGTAGCTTTTTGCTTTATGAGTAATAAAACACATTGTTAGTGAAAACGTTTAGTTTCAGTTGAATTAAATGTTTCTGTTTCTGTTTCAGCGGCACTTTAATGCTTCAGTTGGATGGTTTTCCTACTGGAGACGGTGTTCAGGTAAAAACCTGCAGCACAGACGGGGGTGAAGGAGGGTAGGAAGGGTTAGGGAAGGAAAGGAAGTACTGAGGGAAGGACTAGGAATTAACGAAGGAAGTACTGAGGAAAGGAAGGAGGGAAGGAAGTACTGAGGAAAGAAAGTACTTAGGGGAGGAAGGAAGGAGACAAGAAAAGAGGGAAGGATGGAAAGAAGAGGGAAGGAAAGGAAGTACTGAGGGAAGGAAAGGAAAGAGGGAAGGAAGTACTGAGGGAAGGAAAGGAAAGAGGGAAGGAAGTACTGAGGAAAGGAAAGAAAGTAGTTATGGAAGGAGGGAAGGAAAGGAAGGAGGGGAGGAAGGAAGTACTTAGGGAAGGAAAAAGAGGAGGGATGGAAGTACTTAGGGAAGGAAAGGCAAGGAGGAAAGGAAGGAAGGTGGGGAGGAAAGGAAGGAGGCAAGAAGAGGGAAGGATGGAAAGAAGAGGGAAGGAAAGGAACTACTGAGGGGAGGGGAGGAAGAAGGAAAAGAATTACTTAGGGAAGGAGGCAAGGATGGAAAGAAAAGGGAAGGAAAGATTTAAGAAACGAGGATTCAGTTAATGTAAGGAAGGATGAAAGAAAGGAGGCAAAGATGGAAAGAAAGTCAGTACACCGTAAAGAGAAAGGAAAGAGGATTCAGTTTACGTATGTAAGGTGGAAAGGAAGTAATTAGGAAAGGAGAGGAAAGGAAGGGTGAAACAAAGGAGGCAAGGATACAAAGAGGAAAGATTTAAGGAGCGAGGATTCAGTTTATGTAAGGAGAGAAGGAAAGGAAGTAATCAGGTAAGGAAGAGGAAAGATAAAGGATGAAAGGAAGGAAGGAAGGAAGGATGGAAGGAAGGAGACTTAAAGGAAGTATGTAGCAAAGAAAGGATGAAGGATATTGAGCTTCCTGTCCCAGAGGAGAGAAGACATGTAACATGATGACATCACACACGATCACCTGATTTATTGATTATCAGAGTAGTTGGAGATTAGTTGTTGTGTTTATGACGGCGTTGTCATGGTGACGATGGTATCGTACGGACTTCCTGTGACCTTGTTTGACCTTGGCGGACGGGAAAGTCTTTTTGTCAGCGTCACACAGGAAGTCCTTACATGGTGCAACATCACGTTGCTATGACAACAGCCAGGACCCGAGCTGGGATGCTGCTGATTTCTGTTAATGTGTGTGTGTGTGTGTGTGTGTGTGTGTGTGTGTGTGTGTGTGTGTGTGTGTGTGTGTGTGTGTGTGTGTGTGTGTGTGTGTGTGTGTGTGTGTGTGTGTGTGTGTGTGTGTGTGTGTGTGTGTGTGTGTGTGTGTGTGTGTGTGTGTGTGTGTGTGTGTGTGTGTGTGTGTAGGCTGATCGATCGGCTGGCAGACTGACTGGATCCATGATGGAGTTGCAGACGTTGCAGGAGGCCCTGAAGGTGGAGATCCAGATCCATCAGGTACAGAGTCCAGAGGGCTGGTCTGGATACACACACACACACCCCCCCCCCCCCTCCAGGGTTAAAGCCAAACGTGGCTTTATCCCAACAACACACATGGAGCTAGCTAGCTGCATGCTGAAATATGAAGTGTAGAAGAAGAAGTGGACGGTGCAACGCGGCAGACCTGCTCGGTTTATTCAGGGAACGATTGTAAAGATTAACTAAGACGCGTAATAATAATAATAATAATAATAATTAATAAAGAATATGTTGAGGTTGTCTCTTTCTATATATAGATAGATATATCTATATCTATATAAAAGCACTAGGTGTCCTTGTGACAGTCTCTTGTGTTTCTCTTCTGCAGAAACTGGTTGCCCAGATGAAGCAGGACCCTCAGGTAACACCCCCCCCACACACACACACACACACACACACACACAATAGGAGCAAGACCATTATTAGGGGACCACTAAGGTCTATATAAAGAGACTTCAGATACAGTATTAGGGACCACTAAGGTCTATATAAAGAGACTTCAGATACAGTATTAGGGACCACTAAGGTCTATATAAAGAGACTTCAGATACAGTATTAGGGACCACTAAGGTCTATATAAAGAGACTTCAGATACAGTATTAGGGACCACTAAGGTCTATATAAAGAGACTTCAGATACAGTATTAGGGACCACTAAGGTCTATATAAAGAGACTTCAGATACAGTATTAGGGACCACTAAGGTCTATATAAAGAGACTTCAGATACAGTATTAGGGACCACTAAGGTCTATATAAAGAGACTTCAGATACAGTATTAGGGACCACTAAGGTCTATATAAAGAGACTTCAGATACAGTATTAGGGACCACTAAGGTCTATATAAAGAGACTTCAGATACAGTATTAGGGACCACTAAGGTCTATATAAAGAGACTTCAGATACAGTATTAGGGACCACTAAGGTCTATATAAAGAGACTTCAGATACAGTATTAGGGACCACTAAGGTCTATATAAAGAGACTTCAGATACAGTATTAGGGACCACTAAGGTCTATATAAAGAGACTTCAGATACAGTATTAGGGACCACTAAGGTCTATATAAAGAGACTTCAGATACAGTATTAGGGACCACTAAGGTCTATATAAAGAGACTTCAGATACAGTATTAGGGACCACTAAGGTCTATATAAAGAGACTTCAGATACAGTATTAGGGACCACTAAGGTCTATATAAAGAGACTTCAGATACAGTATTAGGGACCACTAAGGTCTATATAAAGAGACTTCAGATACAGTATTAGGGACCACTAAGGTCTATATAAAGAGACTTCAGATACAGTATTAGGGACCACTAAGGTCTATATAAAGAGACTTCAGATACAGTATTAGGGACCACTAAGGTCTATATAAAGAGACCTCAGATACAGTATTAGGGGACCACTAAGGTCTATATAAAGACTTGTTTGTAATCGTTTACAGAACGCAGATTTGAAGAAGCAGCTCCACGAACTTCAGGCCAAGATCACAGCGCTCAGTGAGAAGCAGGTACGTTTCTCACACACACACACACACACACACACACACACACACACACACAGGGACACACATAATATAAATAAAATGCCCGTCCCTTGTGCCTCCTGTTGCATCTTTTGTATATTTGTTGTGTATTTCTTGGTATGTTTTGTGTCTCTTTAGCACCATCTTGCCGTCTTGTTGTGTATTTTTTCCTCTCTTGGTAGTTGTTTTGCATCAGGAATGCGTCTCTTTGTCTTCATGCTGATTGTTTTGAAGGCAGCGAGATAGTGAGGCTGCAGCAGGATGCAGCTCCACAGACTGAGCCAGTCTGGGTCAGTGGGTGTCATGAGGACCTGGAGGATCTTCTCCGTGGACAGGTTTCAACGAGACCTGAGGAGGAATGTGTGTGCTTGTAAAAACCTGTCTGTCCTTCAAAGATGTACGCATAACTGAAGACAGCGCTGGAAGAAGTATTCAGATCCTGAAACAGAACTAATACCACACTGTTAAAGAGCTCTGATACTAGTCCTGCAGTGAAGAGTTGGGACTATCGGGTCCATGTTAAAAACAAAGAGAATAAAACCCGTTGTAATGGGAGTAGAGAAGAAGAAGCTCACACAGACACAAAGCTGAATGAAAAGATAAAGCTGTTACTTAGCAACACTCAAGTCTGGAGCAGCAACTTAACGCAGCGACACACAATTATACAGAAGGAAAGCCAGACTATAAAAGGCCCCGGGTCTCTGTTTGACCTGCTGCTGATACCTTTATCTGCAGGGAGGGAGGATCAGACCGCTGACGGCTCTTATCAAACGCTGCTTAAAGGACCAGTTCACACAAAACCTACCTGGATGAGAGCTTCAGCAAAACCTACCTGGATGAGAGCTTCAGCAAAACCTACCTGGATGAGAGCTTCAACAAAACCTACCTGGATGAGAGCTTCAACAAAACCTACCTGGATGAGAGCTTCAGCAAAACCTACCTGGATGAGAGCTTCAGCAAAACCTACCTGGATGAGAGCTTCAGCATGGTCAGCAACATGACAGAGAGGCAGAGGGGAGGAAACAGACGCAAGAAAGAAATAGACAGGAAAACCAGATGCAGAAGAGATGCAAAAGACAAGCAAACCAGATGCAGAAGAGACTTAAATAAGAAGACAACTAGAAAGCGATGCAAAATGTTGCACTATTCCTTTAAGTGCAGACAGCTGAAGGTTTTCAGAGTCCCCTTAGACGCCAACAAGACGCCAAAGAGACGCCGAAGAGACGCAGAAGAGACGCAGAAGAGACGCAGAAGAGACGGAGACGTCTGCTGCAGCCGTTCTGCCTTCAGAATACAGATGTGTCAGCGCCGCCGTGTGGGAATCTCTAATCTAACCTGTGTGTCACCTCACACACACACACACCTCACACACACACCTCACACACACACACACACACACAGACGAGACACACAACGCAAGTGATCCAAAAATAAATAAATTCTTCTTTGTTTGTTTTTTTTATTCCGGATTTTCTTTTCTAGCTTCGTTTTTGTGATTTGTTTTTTCTTTGATAATAATCCAATAAAGGACCCAAAAACCTCTCTCCTCTTCCTCTCTTCTCTCCTCTTCCTCTTCCTCTCCTCTTCCTCTCCTGTCTCCTCTTCCTCTCCTGTCTCCTCTTCCTCTCCTGTCTCCTCTTCCTCTCCTGTCTCCCTTTTCCTCTCTTCCTCTCCTGTCTCCCTTTTCCTCTCTTCCTCTCCTGTCTTCTCTCTTCCTCTCCTGTCTCTTCTTCCTCTCCTGTCTCCCCTCTTCCTCTCCTGTCTCCCCTCTTCCTCTCCTGTCTCCCCTCTTCCTCTCCTGTCTCCCCTCTTCCTCTCCTGTCTCCCCTCTTCCTCTCCTGTCTCTTCTTCCTCTCCTTTCTCCCCTCTTCCTCTCCTGTCTCGTCTCCCCTCTTCCTCTCCTGTCTCTGCTTCCTCTCCTTTCTCCCCTCTTCCTCTCCCGTCTCTCCTCTTCCTCTCCTGTCTCCTCTCTAGAAACGGGTGGTGGAGCAGCTGAGGAAGGAGCTGCTGGTGAAGCAGGAGCCGGAGACGAAGCTGCAGCTTCACCAGACTCCTCCAGCAGGAGACATGAAGCAGAGCCAGCAGATCCCTGCAGGCCTGCAGCAGGTAGGACACACACACATACACACAGACACACATACACACATACACACACACACACACACATACACACAGACACACATACACACACACACACACACACACACACACGACTTGCTAACCTGCTAACACGTGGACTTGTTGTTTTCTCGTCAGACGCTGACGGTCACGCCGGTCCTCACCACGAAGACTCTACCTCTGGTGCTGAAAGCTGCCGCCACGCCCGCGCTCCCCGGCTCTGTGCTGCCGCAGCGCCCGGCCACTGTCGCCGTGGTAACCACAGCTATCACCAAACCAGACCTGCAGAACGCCCCTATCAACCTGCAGGTGGCCAGCAAGCTGACCAATCAGAGCGCGGAGCCCGTGAGGCTGGTATCCAAGAACGCCATGCTGGTAAGACCCTTAATGGGACTCGTGGCTCGCCGTGTGCCGTCACTGGGGCTGTACGTCACTCGTTCATCACCGTGGGATACCATAGCGATTCTTTCCGCGGCGTTTCCTGCAAAAGTGACAAAAACTTGTCACCTTGTTACCATGACAACACCACTGATCTGAAGCTCAATGCTGATGCTGTCATGGAAATAGTTTTCTAATCAGCAATAAATATAACAATTTCTGATCAACCCATAACAATTGCATGCTTAAAATAACATACCGGTTAAAGCCCCGCCCATTTCAAGACAACCCGACCCACTTCCTGGTTAGGCCCCGCCCAGTCCGAGTACAGATACAGATAATGCTGTACTCGCTCATCCCTAGTATATATAATAAAAGAGCCATACTTGGCGCCTGTGTATCGCCACTAAAAATATCGCGATACGGTGCCGTATCGTCCCCATTCTCCCCGGAGCAAAGAGACGCCATACGCCGCCCTGTCGCCGTGATAGCTGTCGGTGTAACGGCAGCACGGATCCACATCTGCTGTGGTTTTGTATCTCAGGTGCAGGCCGCCGGCGTCGCCGCTGACGCCGCCACCGCTGCTGGCGCCCAGCCAATCAAAGTTCCTCAGTTTGTCCCTCCTCCTAGACTGACGCCTCGACCCACCTTTCAGCCACAGGTGCGTCCCTGTAAGCCCCGCCCACCCGCCTCCAACCCCACCCCCGTGAGATCGTGTGTGGCCCACACTCTCCAGCAGAGGGCAGCAAAGCAGCACTCATGCCTTGCTCCATGGCACTAAAACACTGTTTGCTCTGTGCTGCCCCCCCCCTCGTTGTGCTTCTTTTAACGGGTTGTTTTAAAGGTTTCTCCTGCCTGTGTGTGTGTGTGTGTGCGTGTGCCTGTGTGTGTGTGTGCCTGTGTGTGTGTGTGCCTGTGTGTGTGCCTGCGTGCGCGTGTGTGTGTGTCTATATGCGTGCGTACGCGTGTGTGTGTATGTGTGTGTGTGTGTGTGTGTGTGTGTGTGTGTATATGCGTGCGTGTCTGTGTGTCTATATGTGTGCGTGTGTGTGTCTATATGTGTGTGTGTGTGTGTGTGTGTGTGTCTATATGCGTGCGTACGTGTGTGTGTGTGTGTGTGTGTGTGCGTGTGTGTGTGTGTGTGTGTGTGTGCGTGTGTGTGTGTGTGTGTGTGTGTGTGTGTGTGTGTGTTACCTTTTGTTCTTCCTGCAGCTTCTTGTATTGTGAGTCCTGGCTGTCGTTGTGACCATGTTGCTGTCGTTGACCTGAGTAATCCCACTGGGAGCAAAGCTCTGCTCTCATTGGTTCTCTTCTTCTAAACTCTGCTCTCATTGGTTCTCTTCTTCTGAACTCTGCTCTCATTGGTTCTCTTCTTCTGAACTCTGCTCTCATTGGTTCTCTTCTTCTGAACTCTGCTCTCATTGGTTCTCTTCTTGGGGGGAGAGAGCAGATTTGAGTCTCATGCTCAGATTTAAACGGTTTACGACATAACTGTCATACTGAAATTAGTGAAATCCATGAAATAATAAAGTCTAGATAGATAGTCTTTAGATATCTAAACTCTTCTGTTCTCCGTTCATTAAATGGCCTGAAACGACAGCCGGCTGCTGCGGTTTAACCACACAGAATCACCAGACGCTCCCGATATCATCACGATACTTATGCCACGGTACGATATTATTACGTCAGGCTGACGAGGTTCAGCATCGCTCATCATTCCTGACCCTGACCTCTGACCTCTGACCTCTGGGTTTTAGGGCACCTAGCTTTGTTTTTTTACCTTCCTGTTGACCAGGAAGCTTTTCTGTTCTTCTAAAACAACGAGGATGTTTCCCTTCAACGCTCCTCACACGCTACATAGCCGTCAGTTCTCATTGGATTTGGTGTTTGAGTTAATTTTATAGCATTTGGAGAAAAAAGATTTAAAGAAAAAAGTGACAAATGTGGGAAAAAAAACAACAAAAACGCAGAAAAAATCTACAAAGACTTTATAAAAAGTGAGAAAACTTCGGTAAAAGTTAGAAATGTGGAAAAAGTGGCGAAAAATATCAGTGAAAGCTTCAAAAACCTCAAACAACAACAAACGTCAATTTTATAGCATTTGAAAAAACAAACGTTGAAAAAACATTTTCTGACATTTTTCTAACTTTTCTCGATGTTTTCTCACTTTTTACGATTTTTTTCTGCGTTTTTTGGAAGTTTTTTTTTTTTTTCTATGTTTCTGTCACTAAATCTTTGTCTTAAGATGCTATAAAATGAATTAAAACCCCAAAATCCAGTGAAAGTGGTTCTGGTTTCTAGATTCATCTTCCAGTATTTCAGAGCTCCTCAGTGGCGTTACTCAGCAGTGCCGGGTCATTTCGGCGCCCTCTCCTGATTGGCTGTGTGTTGTCCCCAGGTCCGGCCCAAGCCGGCGGCGCCCACCAACGTGCACATCGCGCCGGCGCCGCCCCCGCCCATGATGGCGGCCCCCCAGCTGCTGCAGCGGCCCGTGATGCTGGCCACCAAGCTGTCGTCCTCGCTGGCGTCGGCGGCGCCCATCCACCAGGTCCGCATCGTCAACGGGACGCCGTGCAGCAAGACGGGCGCCACGCCGCTCACCGGCATCGTCATCACCACGCCCGTGTCGGCCGTGCCGGCGCGCCTCGCCAGCACCGCCGCCGCCCAGGCGCCCGGCCTCACCCCCATCCTCACCCCGACCCCCGCCAGGCCCATCCAGATCAGCAGCCTCACCCCCATCACCAAGGTAACCACGCCTCCTGTCTGCCAGCTGCTTTCTCACTTTTGTTGTTTGATTTTTATTTTATGTCTTTTAAAAATATATTTTTTTCTTCTATTTGTTTTACACGTTTTTTTCCAACGTTTTTGTCACTTCTTCCGACGTTGTGTGTGTGTGTGTGTGTGTGTGTGTATATATATATATATATATATATTTATTATTATTATTTTTTTGTGCTTTTCTTAACCAAGTTGCATTTTTACTCACTTTTTTTTTAATTAATTTTTTCTATTTTGTTTTTTAATGAATTTTTTTTGTCGCTATTTTTTTAGTTTTTAATTTGTTTTACAAGTTTTATTCAGAATTTCTTAATTTTTTTTCAAAAAATTTTTTTTTATGTATTTTTTTTCAATGTTTTTGTCGCTTTAAAAAAAAGACATTACACTTTTTTTTCAGAATTTCTTTTACGTTTTTTCAATGTTTTTGTCATTGGAAAAATGATGTAAAAAATGTTACATAAAAAACATTTAAGCATAAATAACCACTTCTCCTCCATTGATTCCTGTTCTCAGCTGTTTTCTTCTTCTCCTCCATTGATTCCTGTACTCAGCTGTTTTCTTCTTCTCCTCCATTGATTCCTGTACTCAGCTGTTTTCTTCTTCTCCTCCATTGATTCCTGTACTCAGCTGTTTTCTTCTTCTCCTCCTCCCTCAGACGGTTAAATCGGAAGGCGGAGCCGAGCAGAAGGTGGCTGTCAGCCTCCCGTCCTCCTCCACTCCTCCGCTGTCTCCTCCTCCTCTTCCTCCACCCAGATCCAAGAAGGAGGAGAACCCCGAGGTACCGCACAATACGACTACACAACGACTACACAACAACTAGACAACAACTAGACAACAACCACCATATAACAGCACAACAACTAGACAACAACTAGACAACAACCACCATATAACAGCACAACAACTAGACAACAACCACCATATAAAAGCACAACAACTAGACAACAACCACCATATAACACCACAACAACTAGACAACAACCACCATATAACAGCACAACAACTAGACAACAACCACCATATAAAAGCACAACAACTAGACAACAACCACCATATAACACCACAACAACTAGA
>JABXJD010000124.1:147500-170000 GCA_013375575.1 Percina caprodes
AGTTGTTTTAGGAATGAATCTGTAGAGACTAATAATATGTGACTAGGTGCTAATAACACGCTGTACACAAGACTTCCTGCTTCCTACTTCCTGCTTCCTACTTCCTGCTTCCTGTTCTCTCCGGTTTGAGGATGAACTGAAAGAATTAACGTTGATAACTTGTTTGTTATGATAATTAAAAACAAATTACATAAAAAAAAACTACTAAATAAAATACGTCTGTTAAATCACCGTTAGCTCAGTTCATCTTCAAGGCTCCATCTCCGCCATGCTTTGGTGTTTAAGCTTTTGACAGACAGTTACCATAGTAACCTCATTCCTCATCAACATCCTGGTATACTGGACATAGACAGGAGGCAGGTGGAGACTCCTCCCACTGCTGGTTGCCATGGTAACGTTAGTAGCTGTAGTCTAAGAAGGAGACGCGTGGCCGATAAGAAGATGGCGTCGGTGTCGTTAACGCCCAGTCGCTGCTCTCTGTTTCACGTCCGATGCTGAATCCTCTCCACGCGGCCTCCGTCCTCTGGAAGACTCTTAAGATGGCGTGTAGATCGAGGCGGATTGTCTCAGACCCCCTCCTCTACCCCCCCGACCCTGCTACAGAACAGAAAAGTTAAACAACCATTGCATGAGTTCACCTTTGGTTACGTCTGAAAATCAAAATAAAGTACAATCAAGTGCTGTATGAGGTCCGTGTTCGGTAGACATAATAATAATAATAATATAATAATAATAATATAATTATAATAATCTGCCGCGCCGCCGTTAGCTTGAGCTCTCTGCACTAACACTGCTGTCTGCTTCTGACTTCCTCTTCCTCCCTCCCCCGTCTCACGCTAGCCAACGAAGACTCCCTTTCCAAGGTATGTCATACAGACTGTTTGTTTTTGTTTTCTTCCCCCCTTCTCCATCTTTTCTTTTGTTTTTGTGTTTTGTTTTCCGTCTTTTGTCGTCTGTCTCATTTCACCCAGGTCGCCCACCCAAATACAGCAGCGTCCTGGAGCTGGGCAGCCTCACCCCGACCTCCCCCTCCAGCCCCGTCCACCCCCTCCCCCTGCCCAGCCCCAGCTCTGGGGATGTAAGTAACGATGAGACGGGGGGGACGGACGTACCCCGTCACACACAATCCTTATAGGGAGGCAGAGCCCCGCCCCCTCCCCCCACGGACCGCCTCGTGACCTTAGCTCGGGGACGCGTGTGTCCCGGCGTGAGACGAGTTATGATTGGATCCTTCTCGCTGGAGCCGTGAATAAATCACATGATGTCCGTCGGTTTAAAAGATGATTTAGCGTGTGGAGAAAGTCAGTTAGTGGTAAAACTGAAGATGCATCATTGGTCTTTATTATTTTATAAATATCTAGATACAGAAAGTCAGTTAGTGGTAAAACTGAAAATACATCATTGGTCTTTATTATTTTATAAATATCTAGATACAGAAAGTCAGTTAGTGGTAAAACTGAAAATACATCATTGGTCTTTATTATTTTATAAATATCTAGATACAGAAAGTCAGTTAGTGGTAAAACTGAAAATACATCATTGGTCTTTATTATTTTATAAATATCTAGATACAGAAAGTCAGTTAGTGGTAAAACTGAAGATGCATCATTAGAAAGACGCGTCATTATTTTGAGCAAAAGTTTTTGAATATCTTGAGCAAAAATGTTAAATATTTATACTTTGTTTTCTTTAAATTTACTGACTTTTTTTGCTGAAAATATTGCGACATTTTTGCTGAAAATATTACGACTTCTTGCTGAAAATATTACGACTTTTTTGCTCAAAATATTACAACTTTTGCTCAATATTACAACTTTTTTCCAGAAATTATTACGACTTTTTTGCTCAAAATAAATCTAACGACACGTTTTCAGTCTATTTCACCAGTGTAACAACAAACTGAGACTTTCTCCACTTGATGAATTATCTTTTTAACTGACTAATATCGTACGTGTAATTCATGGCTCAAGTCAAACAGGATCAAAACATACGTAGTTTCTCCCCGTTCACTACTGGACACATTTTTCCCGAATTAGGCCCCATGGCGGTCTACAGGAAGAGGCGGGACTCTGCCTCTCTATTGGCCTGGTAGCTCTGTCATTTTACACCCTGAGACCTTCACACACACTTCATTAGTTTGTCTCCATTTGATAATCATCAGTCATCACTTGATTTTTACTTTGAGCCTTACAAAGTGAACAGTGTCCTGTAGCCCAGAACATCCATTAAAGGTAACTTTGTTTTTTAAATCAACTGGATTTTCCCATGTTTTTATGTCTTAAGTGACTGATGGGAACAACAATCTTTGACATTAATCCAGTCCACTAAGTGTCTGACCTTCCAGTAAGTGTAGACGTTTTAGTTAAAGAGGAAGATCCTTTTTAGTTTAACATGAAACAGAAATCACCATCACCAAATACATGGAGTCTGGTGGACATATGCTGCTCTATACACACTAAAAGTAGTGATTATTTACATAGAGTCTGGTGGAGATATGCTGCTCTATACACGCTAAAAGTAGTGATTATTTACATAGAGTCTGGTGGAGATATGCTGCCCTATACACACTAAAAGTAGTGATTATTTACATGGAGTCTGGTGGAGATATGCTGCTCTATACACACTAAAAGTAGTGATTATTTACATGGAGTCTGGTGGAGATATGCTGCCCTATACACACTAAAAGTAGTGATTATTTACATGGAGTCTGGTGGAGATATGCTGCTCTATACACGCTAAAAGTAGTGATTAATTACATAGAGTCTGGTGGAGATATGCTGCTCTATACACACTAAAAGTAGTGATTATTTACATGGAGTCTGGTGGAGATATGCTGCCCTATACACACTAAAAGTAGTGATTATTTACATGGAGTCTGGTGGAGATATGCTGCTCTATACACGCTAAAAGTAGTGATTAATTACATAGAGTCTGGTGGAGATATGCTGCTCTATACACGCTAAAAGTAGTGATTATTAACATGGAGTCTGGTGGAGATATGCTGCCCTATACACACTAAAAGTAGTGATTATTTACATGGAGTCTGGTGGAGATATGCTGCTCTATACACACTAAAAGTAGTGATTATTTACATGGAGTCCGGTGGAGATATACTGCTCTATACACGCTAAAAGTAGTGATTATTTACATGGAGTCTGGTGGGTTTGGTGATGGTGATTTCTGTTTCATGTTAAACTAAAAAGGATCTTCCTCTTTAACTAAAAGGTCTATCTCTGTAGGGATCCATCCCATAATGTTGTCACACACTTATAATAATAACCTGAGTCTGTCAGCAGCAACAACAGAACCTTTAGTGGACGCAAATCACTCACTCACACACAAAAACATGGGAAAACGAGTCCAGGTTGGAGAAATAAAAAACAAAATTCCCCTTTAATAACTCCTACTAAAACACATTCTAACTCCCAGGTGTCTAGTAACTTTTCTGTGGGCTCAGTAACTAAACACACCATGTCCATTAGACATTAAACAAGGCCAAACAGATCACTGTGCCTCCCCCTGCCTCTCCACAGATGGTCGGAGGGGGGCAGCTGGGCGGGGCAAACACTGATTGGTCCAATTCTTCCTCACAGGGAGACATCCATGAGGATTTCTGCACTGTGTGCAGACGCAGTGGCCAGTTGCTCATGTGCGACACGTGTTCTCGTGTTTTTCACCTGGACTGCCTGGATCCGCCCCTGAAAACCATTCCTAAAGGCATGTGGATCTGTCCAAAATGTCAAGATCAGGTAACCACAGCAGCCGCGACTGATCCTGAGTCAGGGGGAAGGGAAGAGAAAGGGCCAATCAGAGTCGTAGCTGTATGACGGCCTTCTGCCACACCGTCCTGATCTTTTGGGACTGTTCAATCCTTTGTAAGCGTACACATGATGCCGTTTTTTGTGCTTCTGTCCCACTCATTGTGTCAGTTAAAAGATCTCACATCCACATCCATCCACTCCATTTGCTTGTACCCTCGTCTCAGCGTCACCACAGGGTGGCGGCTACATTTGCCCCCCACCCCCCTTAAATCTTTTTTTATTTCCAAGCCTCTGTCTCTGTGACAACTGCGAGCTTCTCTCTGCAGATCCTGAAGAAAGAAGAAGCCATTCCCTGGCCCGGCACTCTGGCCATCGTTCATTCCTACATCGCCTACAAAGAAGGTGACGTTTCAGATGTTTGTCTCTCCAACACATCCGCTTGGGACTCGGTCCCGGGCGTAGCTGCCGGGACCGAGTTTCTTCTGATGCTTCAGGGGTTAAAGGGCCCATATTATGAAAAAAAATCAATTTGTCTGGGATTTGGGGGTTAATTTGTGTCTCTGGTGCTTCCACGCACAGAGACACACACACACACACACATGGATAAAAACCCTCCATGGTGTTTTGAGTGGGATCCGGTTTCTGAATGTCCTCTGATCCGGTTTCTGAGTGTCCTCTGTCTCCAGTCTCTGAGTGTCCTCTGTCTCCAGTCTCCGGGTGAGCTGTCCAACATCTGCACGGCTTTCTACGTCACTAGAGACGAGGTGGCTAACCGTAGCATGCTAGCTCGTTCTCAATGGAAAACACTGCTCCAACAGCCACTAGTGGACCAGAATCTCCAAAACAACTACTTCCTGTCCCTGTTCTACTTCCTGTCCCTGTTCTACTTCCTCCTCCACAAGTGTCCCTCTGACCAAAGCTGGAGAAAAAGTTATCAGCTGATGGATCTTACCAATCTACTGAGCATGTGCAGCTCCCAACAAAGATAGGACAGAAGGGAGATGTCTCACTCTGGAGATAAAACTAGAGAGACGTCTCACTCTGGAGATAAAACTAGAGAGACGTCTCACTCTGGAGATAAAACTAGAGAGATGTCTCACTCTGGAGATAAAACTAGAGAGATGTCTCACTCTGGAGATAAAACTAGAGAGATGTCTCACTCTGGAGATAAAACTAGAGAGATGTCTCACTCTGGAGATAAAACTAGAGAGATATCTCAATGTGCAGTACAACAAAAATATGGTGTTTTTTGAAAATGAAACCATGGAAACATATTTTGGTACAACCTCAAAATACAGTTATGAACCGGAAAGTGATCATAATATGGGCCCTTTAAAGTTGGCAGGAACACGTCTCCACCGCTAGTTTAAATGTCTTCTGCTATGTTTCTCGCTCTATATGCTTCAAATATGAAGAATATCATCTTCAGTAATCATCATTACTTCATTATATATTATCATTATTTTATGATCATTCGCTTAAAAACAACTTATTTGGTTCAAAGAATTACAACTGAATCCACCGTTCTGGACCAATTAGATCCCAAAATGAGTGGACCGGATTACGTGATCTGATCTTGTTCGGAGTCCCTCTTTTGTTAAATAATAAAAACCCATTTCCAAGATTTGATCCAATCGGTGATCCTAAATCCTTCTGGATTACTTTTGAAACCCGAGTCCAGGTGTAGAGTTTACGGACACAAACGATCAAATGGCAGATAAAGGGTTAAATCAACAACAGTCTTTCCAGAAAAAGGAGAGTTTTTGTGATTGGTGCAAAAATCCTTGATGATGCGGCACGTTTTCTTAAAAGATGCGATGGAATATGGGGGATGTTTATGTCATTTTATGCGATGAAATTGCGGGAACTTGCAAAAACTGCGATTTGTCTTGTCGCGTAATTACGTCATTTCATAATGTTCCCATGGCAACAGGGGAAATCGACTGCTCCTGTGTGAAGTAACCAAACCATGTTTCAACTTTCTGCTGAGATATGTGACTTTTATTATGAAATCATGCAAACCCCGCATTATTTTGTGCGGAAATCTGCAATTTATGCGGCAAAAGTGCGGACTCTGACTGGCTGATTATACATTGAGTCATACGATTGCATAATCACGTTTTTCTGGAGGGACTGAAATGACAGCCGATCCCAGATCAGTTAGAGACCCCACATAATAAGCTCCGATGCGATTCTTCCCTCTCCGATCGGGACTTCCCGCTCCGATTGGGACCTTCCTATCGGACCTTCCCTACGTGGAGCCAATGCCGACAGCGGGGCGATGTAACGGTTGAGTTTTGTGTGTCTGTGCTGCAGCTAAAGAAGAGGAGAAACAGAAGCTGATGAAGTGGAGCTGTGAACTGAAGCTGGAGCGAGAGCAGCTGGAACAGAGAGTCAAACAGCTCAGCAACTCCATAACGGTGAGGACACAAACACGCCGAAAACTACCGTTGGAAACCGAAAAAACCCGCTTCCAAAAACAACAACCACACACGGCGCTCCTTCTGGGAGAGAAGATGAATGTATTTTTTGTGATGTCAGCTTGTTCAATGTGAATATGTTCTAGTTTCTTCTCTCCTCTTGGACATAATGATATAGAACTAGTTGCTTCTAATTCTTCTGTGCAGCCTTTTGAAGTCTAACTACTAACCCGGCTTGGGTTGACGAAAAAGAGGAATATTTTATATATATATATATATATATATATATATATATATATATATATATATATATTGTGATATCATGAGAGGCTACACGGCTCTCGGCGGGGCAGTTCAGCAGTGCAAGGACACAAATGTAGAATGTAACAAAAGAGTTTTTAATAAAGTTCTTGGGAATCAACAAAAATGGTATGCCAAATACAAAACGATAACTCAGGATAAGGCTGATCTTGTAATAGTCCAAACTTAAACAATGTCTTTTCAAACTTCAACTCAAAACCCGATTCCCTCAGGTAAATCTCTTCCTCCGAAACAAGTCTTTCAGCCTTACTTATTAGACAGCGTTGCAGCCCGTGGCCAATCTGTCGGTAAGTATTCCAGTCTTCAGGTAAGTATTCCAGTCTTCAGGTAAGTATTCCAGTCTTTCAATCCTTCTCATGGAAAGTGCCGTTCCGATCCTCTGAGAGCACAACTTGAGCTACTCTCCCCAACAACTCTTCTTCTCAACAAGTGTGTCTGGGCCTTAAAAAGCCCTTCAGTTCATCAGGCCCTGATCGGTCTCAGGTGTGTTGGGATGCCGTGTGCCTGAGGGGTGGAGTTTCCAACTCCACCAGCAGATGGTGCCAAAGCTATCCGTGACTGCAGCCATCTCAGGGGTACGTAGCGGCCCTCCAGAACGCAGCCTCTCGTGACATCACACATCCCCTCGAGACCGACGTCCTCGCCGGGTGAAGGAGGCGAAGAAGGCGCGCGCCGGGAAAGGGCATCCGCATTGCCGTGGCGCTTGCCCGCCCTGTGGACAACAGAGAAGTTAAACGCCTGTAAGCTCAAGAACCATCTGGTAACCCTCCTGTTAGTCTCCCTGTTCCTGGCCATCCACTGTAGAGGGGCATGATCGGACACCACCGTAAACCGTCGTCCCAGGAGGTAGAACCGCAGGGATTCCAGGGCCCAGGTTACCGCGAGGCACTCCTTTTCCACAGTGGAATAGTTCTTCTCCCTCGGCAGTAGCTTCCTGCTGAGGTAGAGAACGGGATGTTCCTCACCGTCATGCGCCTGGGCGAGAACAGCACCCAGACCCACCTCCAAGCGTCTGCCTGGACAATGAAGTCCTTCTCGAAGTCCGGCGCCACCAGGATTGGACCGGAACACAGGACTTGCTTCAGGTTGATGAAGGCCGCCTCCGCCTCGGGATTCCACCTCACCATCCGTGAGTGGCGGTTGGTTGTCAGCTCTGTTAGAGGTGCAGCAATAGTAGCAAAATCCGTTATAAACCGTCTGTAATAGCCGGCTAGGCCCAAAAATGACCTCACCTGTTTTTTGGTGATGGGCCGTGGCCAGTCCTGTATGGCCCGCAACTTGGCTTCCTGAGGCTTGACCAACCCCGCCCAATGGTGTACCCCAGGTAGTTTGTCTCGCTGAAGGCCAGCCTACACTTCTCTGGGTTTGCCGTGAGCCCTGCTTCCCTGAGTGAATCTATCACAGCCTGTACTGGGTAAGTGGCTGGCCCAATCAGGACTTTGTATGACTACATCGTCCAAATATGCTGCTGCGTACCTTTGTGGGGTGCGAGGACGCGATCCATCAAACGCTGGAACGTGGCAGGCGCTCCATGGAGACCAAACGGGAGCCGGGTGTACTGGTAGAGCCCCCCTGGTGTGGCAAAGGCCGTCTTCTCCTTTGACGCCGGGGTCAGGGGCACCTGCCAGTATCCTTTGGTGAGGTCAAGGGTGGTTAGGAAGCGAGCATGCCCCAAAGAATCTATCAAGTCCTCCACACGAGGCATGGGGTATGCATCAAACTCAGACACTTCATTTAATTTCCGAAAGTCATTGCAAAATCGTGCCGACCCGCTTGGTTTGGGAACCAGTACAATGGGACTTGCCCAGGCGCTTTGGGACTCTTCGATCACCCCCAGCTCCAGCATCTTCCTTACCTCCTCCTGAATCACCCTTAAACGAGCCTCCGGCACGCGGTAAGGGCGCTGGTTCACCGCTTTGCCAGGCATGGTGCGGATCTCATGTTGTACCACCTCCGTGTGCCCAGGTAGGGAGGAGAAGACATCTCGGTTGCGATCCACCAACTCCAGGACCATCTGCCGTTGATGCGGGACAGGCTTGGACCCACCTGAACCTCTTCTCTCCCGGGTTCCTTGGTCTCTGTGGGAGGCAGACAACTGAACAACGCCTGGCGTGCCACTTTTTAAAAGGTTGACATGATATATCTGCTCGGGCTTTCTTTTATCTGGTTGCCTCACCTTGTAGTTTACGTCTCCCACCCGCTCAATGACCTCGTAGGGCCCTGCCAGGTGGCCAGGAATTTGCACTCCACGGTGGGCACCAGGACCAGCACTCGGTCCCCGGGCTTAAACTCTCTGGGTTGAGCAGATCTGTTGTAAGAAGCTTGCTGTTGCCGTTGAGCAGCCTCCATGTGTTCACGCATCATGGGATAGACAGCCTTCATTCTCTCTCTCATAGCCCCGACATGCTCGATCAGGGTCCGCTGTCGGCACGGTTGCTCCTCCCAGGCCTCCTTGGCGATGTCCAGCAGTCCTCGGGGCCTGTAAGATAGCAAGAGCTCAAAGGGTGAAAAACCAGTAGACGACTGAGGTACCTCTCTCACCGCAAACAGTAGGTACGGTAGCAGCTGATCCCAGTTGCGCCCATCCTCCTCGATCGCCTTCCGTAGCATGGCTTTTAGGGTTTTGTTAAAACGTTCGACAAGCCCGTCTGTCTGGGGGTGGTAGACAGACGTTCTCAGCTGCTTGATTTTCAGCAGAGTACAGAGTTCTTTCATAACCTTGGACATGAACGGACTCCCTTGGTCTGTCAATATCTCCTTCGGGAGCCCCAGACTCGTTGACAGAAGGAACAGCTCCTTGGCGATCTGTTTGGACGTAGCCTTCCTCAGCGGGATGGCCTCAGGATATCGGGTTGCATAGTCCAGGATGACCAGAATGTACTGATGTCCCCTGGAACTCTTCGGTAAGGGCCCAACGATGTCCAGTCCGATCCTCTCGAACGGGTCTCGATAATGGGCAAGGGAATGAGCGGGTTTCTATATGTGGGCTTAGGTGCCACCCTCTGACACTCAGGGCAACTACGACAGTAGTTCTCTATCTCTTTGTGCACCCCTGGCCAAAAGAAGCGTCGCAAGATCCTTTCCTTCGTCTTCTCCACCCCTAGGTGGGCTCCAGCGGGTGGGTGTGTGCCAGGTTGAGTACGGTGGTCCGGTGGGGCTGTGGTACGAGGAGCTGTTCCTGCACCTCTCCATCTTTCCGTACCACCTGATACACTAACCCCCGGTTTACTGCAAAATGGGGGTAGGTAGGGCTTGTCCTATCCCCTAACACCACGCCCTCTATCACCTGTACATTCCTCAAAGCATTTGCAAGAGTGGGATCTTGTAACTGGGCTGTACCATACTGGCCTGTGAGAGGGGGAAGCTCCTTGGGGCCTTGGACGTCTTCCTCGCTGGAGATTGGAGCGCTTCCTGGGACCAGGTTCTCTTCCTCCGTATCTGGACCAGACTCTGAATCAGCCTGGACACCTGCCATCCCTGCAAGAACACAGGCTGGAGTGAGTGGTTCTGAGGGTTGTGTTTGCGTATTCTCCGAGTACGTCCTACCTCTCCGCTTCCGGGGTACTCGGGCCAGTCTCTCCTGTGTCTCCCTCCACAGTGGGTAAAGGCGGGGCAGTCTCGTCCAATTAGGACCGAACGGGTAGGGAATCAACCACACCCGCTGTCGTGTGGATGGTTCCCCTGGTGGTGGTCATTGCGAGTTCAGTGGTGGGGTAGTCTCTGGTGTCTCCATGGACACAGGAGATCGGGAGGACTTTCCCTGAGGTCAGTCCGGATGGATCCACCAGATCCTTATGCACTAGGGTGGTCCGACTACCGGAATCTAGCAGAGCTTCTACATCATGGTGATTCACCGTCACCGGGCAGGTGGGGGGTCGGTCCTGGGCGCCATCTACAACTCCCACGAGCGAAGCAAAAAGGTGGGCGGGTGGTGCGCTGGAAGACCCAGCCGTGGGCATAGGCTCATCCGCTGGTTTCCCACACTGCCAGGAGAGGTGTCCCATCTCCCCACACCGGTAACACTGGCGCGTTTCGCTCTCCCGGTGTCCTCTTCCTGGTGCCGGCGGGGGTCGGGCTCCCCCTGGAGCCTGGACAGCTCCTAAAGTGGCTGGGTTGGGTCCCTTGGGGTTCTTTGGACGGGCTCCTCCTGTCTGTGGCGTGGACGCACCCTGGGGCTCCTTCCTGGAAGCCCGAAGCATCTCTGTTGTGGCTTGGTATCTTTCCACGGCTTCCACTGTCAGGTCCGCGGTGGTCAAGGCCTGTTGGCTAATGAGTCGTTTCGCCTCATAAGGCAGGGCCCGTAAGTATTTGTCCACCACAACGGCCTCCACTACTGCCGCCGCCGTACTCTTCTCCGGTACCAGCCATCTCCGCGTGATCCGGACAAGTTCGTGCATCTGGGCACGAGGAGGCTGGTCTGGTTGAAAGATCCAGCTGTGGAACCGCTGGGCCAGGCCAAACTTGGTGAGTCCACTTCTGCTGAGGATCTCTGCCTTCAGTGCATCGTAGTCAGTCGCCCTGTCGGAGGCCAGGTCCCGGACAGCGTTCAGCGATTCCCCGACAGAAAGGGGGCTAGCAGTCCAACCCACTGCCCCTTGGGCCATGCTTCCCTAGTGGCGGTAGCTTCAAGGCGTGCAGATATGCCTCAACATCATCGGTGTTCCCCATCTTGGATAGAAAATCACTCGCCCGTATTGGGCGGACATTACGTTCGCCAACTGTCTCTGCAATTGCAGTTCCTCCGCCTTCAGGTAGTTGGCTCTCTTTGCTCCTCCAGGAGAGCAATGTTCGCTGCGCCTGGGCTTGCTGGCCGGCCACCAGGGCTTCCAACACGGCCTCCATCTTGTTTCTCGGGGGTTCTATGGCCAATTCAGAAAACCGGGATATCAAACGGTCTGTGTCCTTCTCCCACATGCACTGTTAGCGCCTGAACGTGCCCACATTCTCCACCATATGTGATATCATGAGAGGCTACACGGCTCTCGGCGGGCAGTTCAGCAGTGCAAGGACACAAATGTAGAATGTAACAAAGAGTTTTTAATAAAGTTCTTGGGAATCAACAAAAATGGTATGCCAAATACAAAACGATAACTCAGGATAAGGCTGATCTTGTAATAGTCCAAACTTAAACAATGTCTTTCAAACTTCAACTCAAAACCCGATTCCCTCAGGTAAATCTCTTCCTCCGAAACAAGTCTTTCAGCCTTACTTATTAGACAGCGTTGCAGCCCGTGGCCAATCTGTCGGTAAGTATTCCAGTCTTCAGGTAAGTATTCCAGTCTTCAGGTAAGTATTCCAGTCTTTCAATCCTTCTCATGGAAAGTGCCGTTCCGATCCTCTGAGAGCACAACTTGAGCTACTCTCCCCAACAACTCTTCTTCTCAACAAGTGTGTCTGGGCCTTAAAAAGCCCTTCAGTTCATCAGGCCCTGATCGGTCTCAGGTGTGTTGGGATGCCGTGTGCCTGAGGGGTGGAGTTTCCAACTCCACCAGCAGATGGTGCCAAAGCTATCGGTGACTGCAGCCATCTCAGGGGTACGTAGCGGCCCTCCAGAACGCAGCCTCTCGTGACATCACAATATATATATATATATATATATATATATATATATATATATATATATATATATATATATAATTAGTTTTGGAAATTGATCTTAATGCCTTAATTAAAAAATTAGGAAAAATCCACCTTTAAGCACACCCATTTTCTTTGGGAATGAATAATGTATCATAAATAAATAAATTTTCTTCCTTTAAATACAGGGGGCATAAGTATACACCCCCCTATGTTAAAGGATACTATACATCACACGTTGCCCACCCACCCCAGAGATATAAAAGACGTAGCTCCTTTCTAAAACTACCCTCAAAACCTATTTATTTAGAATGGCTTTTAATACATAGCAGAGCGTTGACATTTTCCTGATTCCTGCTTTTTATGTATTCATTTACAACCCCCCCCCCAACCTCCTTCCGCAGATTTTCTCCCTTTCATACTACTTGCTACGGTGTAAACTCACACACTATCGCAAGGCAATGTGAGTCAATGGAGGCCAAACGGTGTTGATAAACACGCTAAAAAGCGAGTATGCTTCTCGATAAAATTGGCGTGTCATACATACGCCATTTCATGAGATCGGTCTGGAAAATGAATACATAAAAGCAGCAATCAGGGAAATGTCAACGCTCTATGTATTAAATGCCATTCTAAAAAAAATAGGTTTTGAGGGTAGTTTTAGAAAGGAGCTACGTCTTATATCTCTGGGGGGGCAACCTCTTCCAAAGTCTCAGGGCAGCAAGATTTGTGTGACATTCTGTGTCAGATCTGACCCGGTTCTTCTTTCATCAGAAATGCATGGAGACCAAAAACAGCATCCTGGCTCGACAGAAAGACATGCATCTCTCCCTGGAGAAAGTGAAACACCTGATTCGCCTCATCCAAGCCTTCAGTTTCAACCAGGCTCTGGCAGAGACAGACGGTAAGGACATCGGCTCCCAGGACAGTGTCAGCGCCCAGGACAGAGTCCAGGACGGCGCACCCGAAGCAGCAGGCGCCTCTGAAACAGCTGCAGTCGCATCCGAAGCAGCAGGCGCCTCTGAAACAGCTGCAGTCGCATCCAAAGCAGCTGATGCCTCTGACAAAGCTGCAGTCGCATCCGAAGCAGCAGGCGCCTCTGAAAAAGCTGCTGTTGCATCCGAAGCAGCAGCAGCTTCTGAGAAAACTGCGGTCGTCTCTGAAAAAGCTGCACTAGAAGCCAACTCTGGGGAGAAAGTGGCAGCTGGGAGCTCCGCGTCAAATAGCAGCAGCAACGCTGACGGAAACGACAAACAACAAGAGCACGACGCCACAGGGAACAACCAGACAGCAGGAAGTGGAGACGCAGACAGCCAGGCTGACCTAGAAGACAGCAGCAACCTGACAGCAGATACCAGCCCCGGTGTTGGGGTGGAGGGGAAGGCGGGGCCCGGGGATGGGGCGGGGGGAGGGGGCGACGAGGTTTTGTCCAAACCAGAGTCTGAGGCAGCTCCGCTGGTTGACATTCCCATTCCCTCAGCGTCTGTCGCTACGACCAACGGTACAGCCGAGCCGGCGTGCGCTGCTGATCACAGCCGCGGAGCCTGCACCAACAATGGCAACACCAACTCTGAGAACAAGATGGCTGCCGTCAACCCTCCGGAGATGGCGGTGGATCAGAAACAGGACGAGATCACCGACCGTGGCGGCAGCAGCAACAACAACAGCAACAGCAAAACCTCAGAACCCTCCCAGCATTGGTTGCCAGCTCGCGTCAGCAGCTTGGACAATAAAAAGTAACGCTTTGTCTCTAAAAATTGCGGGAATTCAAACATATATATTAAAAAAAACAGACTTTTGCTTGCACCGCACGGTGCCCTGAAGTTGCCAATCTGTATAAATGTTGTTTGTTTGCATTGTATCGTCAGACTGTGTCAATGGTTAGATATCCAGCCCCGGCTCTGGAAACACGGCGGCCGCTCCGCTCCCCCCCCACGCCCCCAAACCCAGAGCGGCGGGGGTGCAGGTTCGCTGTCGTTCCAGTGTCGTCATGCCAATTAGTGATAGACGTCAGTGGTGGGAATGCTTGAAGGGAGATTTAGTTCATCACACCAGTGTGTGCCTGTTCGGTGGCTCCTGCGTTCTCTCGATTGGGAGGGGTGATGGTTTCAAACGGAGAACAAACATCTGTCGGGGGTTACTGGTCTAAAAACAGTGTTGTGATTATGTGAGTTTGAAAAGAAAGCCTGTTCATCCCCTCGTCCCAACAAATTAAATGTGAACAACCTTCGTCTTCTGCAACTTTCCCTGATCTCCTCTACCTCTGAAACCACTTTAACCAATAAGACTCATCCTTAACCCCTATTCTTCCCAATCTCAACCTGTCCTATCCAGTCCAGCAACGATCCAATGTGACCTCCCTCTTAAACCCCCCCAAAAAGATTCAGTACGCTTCAAACTTACAAGCTCATACTACGTTATGTATGAACTAAGGCTGTAACAGTCGTTAAAATCCAGTTAATAACGAGCAGGTTTCATTTTAGATCTGGATTTTGGTGGAAGTTCTTGGCCGGGGGGGGTACTGGGCTTAACAAAACAATTTAAAGGGGGTACAATATTGAAAAAAGTTTGGGAAACACTGCTTTAACCCAACACTAACGCTTAACCCAATTACCTAAAGTCTCTCCCAGTCCCCAAACAACCAACCCCGTAACCCCACCCCCCCTTAAACTAACTCCCAAATCAGTCTACGAACATAAAACCATGTTCAACAACAAAACTTCGACCAAAAGCCATTTTAACCCAAATCTAACCCAATTACCTGAAGTCTCTCCCTGTCCCAATACCCACCCACCCCCCCAGGCAGAAAGACGATGAGCGTGGCGTGGAGTGCGTACGGAGGACGAGGTGGAACAGGCGCCGTAGCCTAACAGATGTTTTAAGTGGTGTCGGTCAAGTGTAGTGATTGAGTTTTTCATTCGTGAGTCAAGTGTGTCAACTGTGAGCACTAAATGTGAAATTGCAATATTGCAATGTCAACACACACAAACAGACACACACACATACAAACAGACACACACACATACAAACAGACACACACACATACAAACAGACACACACACATACAAACAGACACACACACACTATATCTGGGCTGTGTTTCTTTTTTATAGGAAAAGATATTCAGGTCTTCCTAGTCTTCAGAATAAGTGCTTTCTGTTCCTGAAACCTGCTGGACTGGCATTTTCAACACAAAAAGAAGGAGTCTTCTTTTTAGAAGTTCTTTGATCTTTGGGAAAAAAAACATTATGTACATTTCTGTTGAATCCTGAACTGCCAAAATGATGTTGTATCCAAATTCAGCAGGGACGAGTCCGCTTACTGTATTGAAAGATCAAATCATTGGCGTTTGTAAGATAACGATGCGACCGTTTCAGACCGTTGGAAGTCCCCAGATTAGACGACAGGAGAGCTTATTATTAAAAACAATAACACAAAAGGGACTTTTTTTGTCCTGTGAATGGATGGATTTGTTGTCGCGTCTTCAGACGGATCTCTAAAAAAAAAACTAAAAAAAACAACACAGGACAAGACCACAAATCCTGAGATTAAAGCACAAGCTTGCTGCATTACAAAGAAGTGCTGAAGAGCTTTTTGTATGTTAATATGGAATTAAACAGAGTATGCATCTCTTTGTTGTGATGTGACTTATCCCCACATTGCCAATATTTTTCTAGGAGGAAATCCCAAACCCTCTGTGTCTGTGTGACTTTAAGTGGAGTCGTTGGGCGTCGCGGTTAGACCGGCGCATCTCTTTTCTTTGGGGAGCATGTCTGGGCTGAAATGTGACGCTGTTGTTGGTTGGCTTGGTGGCTGCCGGGGCCGTCTGTCTGTCTGGTGAACTGATCATGACTTCTGGCTTCTTGTTGGGTTCGGGGCATTAACTTAACTCTGGTCTGGGTCTTAACGGGGCCTCTGGTCTGGGTCTTAACGGGGCCTCTGGTCTGGGTCTTAACGGGGCCTCTGGTCTGGTCTTAACGGGCCTCTGGTCGGGTCTTAACGGGCCTCTGGTCGGGGTCTTAACGGGGCCTCTGGTCGGGTCTTAACGGGGCCTCTGGTCGGGGTCTTAACGGGGCCTCTGGTCTGGGTCTTAACGGGGCCTCTGGTCGGGGTCTTAACGGGGCCTCTGGTCTGTGCTTGTTTTGTTTTTCTTCTTTTTTGTGCAATATTGGAGCCCTTTTGCTTATTTGTAGTCGTCCCAAAACACATTCAACCCCCCCAAATGTTTGGTGTTTTCTATCTTCTAACAGACAATTATGTGAGAATACTTTTATTTTGCGTGATCTGTTTTCTAGATGAGCGGTTTGTAGCCGTGCTAGCAGCTTATATCTGTCAGTCACTTCACTATCAGTCACAGCCGTCGGCCTTTAATCAGACGCAGAACTTTTCGCAGATTTTAAACTAATTTTTAACAGATTATAATAAAACTTAGGGTTGCTGCCCAATTTGGGGCCCGTGGGCCAGGTTGGGCCCGTGCTCTCTTTGTTTTGGCCCGCCATGGATTTGACCTACCGATCCTGATTCTCTTATTTTAAAAGTAATGACTGCAAAACGTATATTATGTGCAGTTAAAAAATAATCTGAGTTTAACGGCAATGTAAATAAATGACATACGTACGCTGTGTCCACGGAGAAAGGCAAAAATTACGTCATTCAACATTCATTTGGGCCCGTTGCCTTCCCTCCAGATACTTTGTGGTGCTTCAATGAAATAATTTGGGCACCTCTGGTCTAAATACTGCAGATATTCATTCTGGATCACAGCCACAAACTGTAAGATTGTGTTTGGGTCTACTTTGCTACCGTTAGCATTTAAGCTAACAGAGCTGCTAGCACGGCTGAAAAAAGCTAAGGTTGGGGGGGTGAAGGCGAAGTTGGGCGACTCTAACACGAGCTGTTAGCCGTGTCTTTCTGTTCATATCATACAGGCTCTGGACTCTGAATCATATCTGACTGTCTGCCATCAGCTGTACAAACTGCCTTCATTCAGAAGACGTAACGAGAGAGAAATCTCCGAATATTTCCGGCGTGTTCGGCCACGGTGTCGCGATAAATGAAATCTCTGATGGAGAGTTCGGAAAGAAAATGGCCGACTCGCCCCGGGGATGCAGTCCTAACACCACGCCCCACAGTTCCTTTCTGTAGTCCCATTCATGTGTGTGTGTGTGTGTGTGTGTGTGTGTGTGTGTGTGTGTGTGTGTGTGTGTGTGTGTGTGTGTGTGTGTGTGTGTGTGTGTGTGTGTGTGTGTGTGTGTGTGTGTGTGTGTCGGGAGAAAGCCGAGCGGTCATGTCTTCACTCGACAGATTTTAGTTTTTTCCGTAACGAGCCCGAACCGTTCCACATAATCTGTACAGTAGGTACCTCGAGTGCCTTTACTTCTTCAAACAGCAGATAATATTTTGTCTCTTGACTTGCACTGTGACTCGTAGAATCCCCCATAATCCTCCGGACCCGGACCCGCCGAGACCTGGTCCCCCCCACCTCAGGCCGCCAGTAGTCGATGCAAGTGGAAACTACGTTTCATATTGAGCCGTTTTTGTTCTAGGAGTTCCCTAAAATGTGTTTTTTAGTATTTCCTTCTTGTTTTTATGGGATTTGAACCTTTTTTACATAAACCCTCGTGCTGTCCTCGGATCAGATCTGACCTGTCAAAGTTTTTTAAATCAGAAATGTGGGGATGTTGAAATAAGCAGCAAAGATGTCTGAAAAATTGACAGAAAAAGCAACCAAAACATCTGGAAAATGCTAGAAAAACGAAAAGTACGCTGGAGAAAAGTCAGAGGTAGTTAAAACTAAAATATTTGGGAGGAGCAAAACAAAATGGCCGACGGAAGAGTTCTTAGAAAGGAGCATGAAGTATGGAGGAAACCAGGCTCCTGATTGGTTATAAAAAGTGATTATTTGACGTTCTCGCCCAATTAAATAACTTACAAGCTTTTTATTCCTTTTTGTGAGCGACCGGTTTATTATTATTATTATTATTATAATTATTATAATTGTTATTATTCAGATTGTTGATGCTGCGACATGACGACCAGTATTATGTTATTGTTCTTAGCGATATGGAGAAAATGTAATGTTCTCGACCCAGGGCTGTACAAGACCAGGACTAGTTGAGTCCAAGACCAGGACTAGTTGAGTCCAAGACCAGGACTAGTTGAGTCCAAGACCAGGACTAGTCGAGTCCAAGACCAGGGCTAGTCAAGTCCAAGACAAGTTCATAACCAGGACTAGTCGAGTCCAAGACCAGGACAAGTTGAGTCTAAGACAAGTACAAGACCAGGATTAGTTGAGTCCAAGATAAGACCAGGACTAGTTGAGTCTAAGACCAGGACTAGTTGAGTCCAAGACCAGGACTAGTTGAGTCCAAGACCAGGACTAATTGAGTCCAAGACCAGGACTAGTTGAGTCCAAGACCAGGACTAGTTGAGTCCAAGACCAGGACTAGTTGAGTCCAAGACCAGGACTAGTTGAGTCCAAGACCAGGACTAGTTGAGTTCAAGACCAGGACTAGTTGAGTCCAAGACCAGGACTAGTCGAGTTCAGGACCAGTACTAGTTGAGTTCAAGACAAGGAGTAGTTGAGTCAAAGACCAGGACTAGTTGAGTTCAAGACAAGGAGTAGTTGAGTTCAAGACCAGGACTAGTTGAGTTCAAGACCAGGACTAGTCGAGTCCAAGTCAAGACCGAGTCCAGGACAGAAAAAAAGACCGGACTCGTGTACTACAGCTCTGTCCTGACCCTGTCCTGTCCTGACCCTGTCCTTGACACTTATGTCATATCGTGGTATTACGATCAAATCTAAGACGATATCTAGTCTCATATCGATACATCGACATATTGCCCACCTCTAATTCTTCTTATATAAATCTATATTATTGGAGCGTAAGAATCGGGATCCGTCAGCGTGTTGAGTCTTTGATCTGGTTCCGGGAGGTTTTAGTCTTTTCCTTTGGACTCGCTCTTCGTTCCCTCAGTGGTTTTTAAGTTTCGTACGGATGGGCCGGGTTTCTGATTCCAACCGATCTTAATTTTAACGATCCAATGCCGATTCCTAAAACGACCGAGATCTTCTTCAGAGCCTCCGTTGGACATTCACGCTCGCTGGAGGAGAAACCCTCCCGACTTGAGATATCTCGACCGTTGGATGGATTTTCACGACATTTCGTGCAGAGACGATAAATCGTAATAGTTTGCGTTATTTCATTTATCCGGTGAAACGGCTCGACATCCACACTCATCCGTCATCTCGCTCGCTAGAATATCTCAACTACTATTGGATGGATTTTCATGTTGTCCCCATGTTGTCCTCATGTTGTCCTCATGTTGTCCCCATGTTGTCCCCATGTTGTCTTCATGTTGTCCTCATGTTGTCCTCATGTTGTCCCCATGTTGTCCCCATGTTGTCCTCATGTTGTCCCCATGTTGTCCTCATGTTGTCCTCATGTTGTCCTCATGTTGTCTTCATGTTGTCTTCATGTTGTCCCCATGTTGTCCTCATGTTGTCCTCATGTTGTCCTCATGTTGTCCTATATCAATGTTCTTTTTAATTCCCCAAAATAACATGATTGATTCCACACAACGCTCTTTGCCAAGTACAAATCTCTACTTTCATTAATTTTGGGGCGTCTTATTCAATTTTATAGCATTTGAAACCAAATTGAAGTGTTTTTGAAATAGTATTGAGAGTAAAAGTTGACATATTCCAGTCTGTGATTATCATCAACATCCATTCCTTTAATTTTAGTCTCAATAATTCCTAATTTCTGCTTTTCTAACTCAAACATTAGGTATAATTTCCTATAAATGAGGTTTATTGGCCATAAAATCCAAAAATACTGTTAACTAAAGTTAATAAAAGTGACAAACATTGGGGAAAAACGTCCAATGTGTTGAAAAAAGGGACAAAAATATAAAAAGTTGAATTTTCATTTTGACGAGAAGACAACACGAGGGTTAAAAACCGTTTTTTCCTGTTTTTGGATTTTTTTGTCGCCTTTCTGGAGTTTTTCTAAATTTAAAATTCAATGTTTTTTTTCCCCATTTTCTTAAAACGAAGTGAATCGGATTCGAAGGAAATCGGTGGCGAAAAACCCTGAAAACCCTCCGAGGGTTTCTCAGCTGTACTGGTCTTAACGCTGAAGGTCCGACGGGGTCACGATCAGCCAGAAGGTTTCCAAAGATCGCTCTGCATTCCTCCGTCTGGTCACAAGCCTTCTTCTTCTCCATCTTCTCCTTCTTCTTTCTCCGTCTTGTTCTTCATCTTCTCCTTCATCTTCTCCTTCATCTTCTTCTTCATCTTCTCCTTCTTCATCTTCTTCATATTCTCCTCCTTCATCTTCTTCATCTTCTCCTACATCTTCTTTTTCATCTTCTTCATCTTCTCCTCGTTCTTCTTCATCTTCTCCTTCATCTTCTCCTCCTTCTTCTTTATCTTCTCCTTCATGTTCTCCTCCTCGTTCTTCTTCATCTCCTCCTCCTCCTCCTCCTCCTTTAATGTCGTCGATGCATATCATGTTGGAGACGATGCGCTCCACGGGTCGCGGTTTTAAGTTCCCGGTACGGTTTTCTCAGGATGGTTTTACTAACAGAATGCAGACAAATATTAATATTAATAATATATTAATATTAATATTACTATATTATTAATATTAATAATATAATAATGTTTCCTTTATTAGTCCTTTTATTATAATTTCCACACTGTTATTACACACAGTAATAACTAAATAAATAGAAATTGATCTCTTCAGATGAAAAAACTTAGGCTGGCGACAGACTGCGTGGTGGGAGGTTGGCGTTGGTGAGGCGTTGCCGTGGTGTTGGTGAGGCGTTGCCGTGGCGTTGGTGAGGCGTTGGGTTGCCGTGGGCGTGAGCGTGGCGTTTTCTGTCTTTCTATGTGTCTGACGCAGCGCTGCTGCCTCGTCTGTACACATGTATTCCCAATGACTTACTGCACTCAAGCAGTGTGTGTGTGTGTGTGTGTGTGTGTGTGTGTGTGTGTGTGTGTGTGTGTGTGTGTGTGTGTGTGTGCGTGCTCTAACCTGTTACCATGGGAGCCAAAATATGAACAGACACGCCACGCAGCCAATCTGACCGGTGTCACTGCCCGATGGGAGGAGAGGGTAGATTTGAGTCGCGTATGCGTCACTTTGCGGCGAGATGTTGAAGTAGCCTCCGAGATGCTAACGAGATGCTAACGAGAGACTTCTGTAACGTCTGAAGTAGCCTCCGAGATGCTAACGAGATGCTAACGAGAGACTTCTGTAGCGTCTGAAGTAGCCTCCGAGATGCTAACGAGATGCTAACGAGAGACTTCTGTAACGTCTGAAGTAGCCTCCGAGATGCTAACGAGATGCTAACGAGAGACTTCTGTAGCGTCTGAAGTAGCCTCCGAGATGCTAACGAGAGACTTCTGTAACGTCTGAAGTAGCCTCCGAGATGCTAACGAGAGACTTCTGTAGCGTCTGAAGTAGCCTCCGAGATGCTAACGAGAGACTTCTGTAACGTCAACACAGTATAAATGGACCTACTTAACGATGTTGGTTCACTGCTAGCTTAGCTACAAGTTAGCATCAAACACAACAAAGGCTGTCAGTTGAATGGTGTTTGGAGCTAACGTTAGCATAGCATAGCTACAACGTTCCTGAAATGATTCTCATCTTCTGTTATTGTTCATAATGAGAAACTTTATTTATGGTAACGTAGACGTTTAAGTCGGAGCAGGAGACTCAGATCGGGCGGTGACATCCGGCCTAAGAAGACGTAGATTAGCGTCGTACGACGTTTTAAAAACTGCATCCACATTAATTTCCTCATGTTTTACCCGTTGGTGTCCAACGCGTTGAGTCCCGATGCATCGTTACGTCCCCAATCGCTTCAGTCTGTCTGGACGTTCGTTTTCTTCAAAGCTGGAAGAAGGTCGCTGAAAGCTTTTAACTTTGTTTTTAGAGGAAGTCTTTTATGCATTTTAAAGGGAAAAAGCGGGGGGGGGTTCATTTTGCAGTTTCTGTGGCGTATTTTTCTGGAAACATCCTGTAAAAGTAGTTCTCTCCGAGTTTTTTTATTTTTGAGTTTTTTTAAGCGAAGTCATGATTGTGGCCTTCTAGTATTCTGTCGATTCGATGACATCATCCCATCAATGCCATCCCATCCTGTCCGGATCCAACTGTACACCTGAAGCTTCTTACCTCATCCACAGCTGATTCCATACGGGGGGGGGGCGGCAGAGTGTGTGTGTCTGTGTGTGTGTGTGTGTGTGTGTGTGTGTGTGTTGAGTGCAAAAAAAAGAGGAATAAAAAAAATATACAAGAAGTCTTTTTTTAATCTTCCATTTGGTGAGATGCATTGTAGCGATATGAATAAAGAAAAAGTTCACCTGGCGTGCTGAATAATGTGTAAATTGGTACTTACACAATCTG
>JABXJD010000124.1:172500-187500 GCA_013375575.1 Percina caprodes
GACTTTTTTTTGGGGGGGGGGGGGTCTGGGTGTCAGGGAAGTCTTTGAGAATCAAAGACTTCATTTCCTGCATTTTGATTCACTTTTAATCAGCCTAAAAACAACACGTGACAGATCAAAGTTTGTCAAAATATAATGGAAAGTATGAAGTTGGAGGTTCATAGTGTGTGTGTGTGTGTGTGTGGTGTGTGTGTGTGCGCGTGCACGTGCATCTGTGTGTGCATCTGTGTGTGTGTGTGTGTGTGTGTGCACATGCATCTGTGTGTGTGTGTGTGCGTGTGTCCCAACCGTTATTACGAAAAGGCAAGTTGTACCTCTGCAGTTTGGCATCATGGGTACTGTGGAGTTAACGTTAGTTAATGTTAGTTAACGTTAACTAACGTTAGTTAACCTAACAGACGCTCATGTGTCCACGCTGTTCCTCTGTACCTGTGTTGCAGGGAGGAAGAGTAACCGCCCTCAGTCACCTGACTACGTCCCCTCGGTCTTTGCTGATGCCCCCCCCCCGGAGAAGACAAGAAGCAGACTGTGGTTAGATGTGTTCAACATACTCCAGAAGACCGAACTCCCCAGGAGAGAGAAAGCAGCAACATCAGCTGACTGTCCTCCTGCAGACCAGGGGCGGGAATCGAACGTCCACCAAGGACTGTCTTTACCCCCCAAAAACCCAGCAACTCCACCACATGACAGTGAAAATGGTAAGAAACACTGTCTGAAGTCTCTTTATATAGACCTTAGTGGTCCCTAATACTGTATCTGAAGTCTCTTTATATAGACCTTAGTGGTCCCTAATACTGTATCTGAAGTCTCTTTATATAGACCTTAGTGGTCCCTAATACTGTATCTGAAGTCTCTTTATATAGACCTTAGTGGTCCCCTAATACTGTATCTGAAGTCTCTTTATATAGACCTTAGTGGTCCCTAATACTGTATCTGAAGTCTCTTTATATAGACCTTAGTGGTCCCTAATACTGTATCTGAAGTCTCTTTATATAGACCTTAGTGGTCCCTAATACTGTATCTGAAGTCTCTTTATATAGACCTTAGTGGTCCCTAATACTGTATCTGAAGTCTCTTTATATAGACCTTAGTGGTCCCTAATACTGTATCTGAAGTCTCTTTATATAGACCTTAGTGGTCCCTAATACTGTATCTGAAGTCTCTTTATATAGACCTTAGTGGTCCCTAATACTGTATCTGAAGTCTCTTTATATAGACCTTAGTGGTCCCCTAATACTGTATCTGAAGTCTCTTTATATAGACCTTAGTGGTCCCTAATACTGTATCTGAAGTCTCTTTATATAGACCTTAGTGGTCCCTAATACTGTATCTGAAGTCTCTTTATATAGACCTTAGTGGTCCCTAATACTGTATCTGAAGTCTCTTTATATAGACCTTAGTGGTCCCTAATACTGTATCTGAAGTCTCTTTATATAGACCTTAGTGGTCCCCTAATACTGTATCTGAAGTCTCTTTATATAGTCAAGTCAAGTCAAGTTTATTTCATCCATAAAAATGGAAATTACAGTGCTCACACTCGCCATCCCCCCCTACAAAAACTAGAGAACAAATACACTACAATATTATACATAAATACAATTTAAAAAAAAAATAAAAACTTATAAAAATGTACGTTTAAAGTGCTTGTTGTGCTGTCTAATAGCCTGAGGTACAAAAGAGAGAGCATACCGCTTAGTTTGTGTCACAGGAGGTCTTAGTCCACCACTACGCTCTATAACCCTACCAGTCAGACTACCACAGGAGGTCTTAGTCCACCACTACGCTCTATAACCCTACCAGCCAGACTACCACAGGAGGTCTTAGTCCACCACTACGCTCCATAACCCTACCAGTCAGACTACCACAGGAGGTCTTAGTCCACCACTACGCTCCATAACCCTACCAGTCAGACTACCACAGGAGGTCTTAGTCCACCACTACGCTCCATAACCCTACCAGTCAGACTACCACAGGAGGTCTTAGTCCACCACTACGCTCTATAACCCTACCAGTCAGACTACCACAGGAGGTCTTAGTCCACCACTACGCTCCATAACCCTACCAGTCAGACTACCACAGGAGGTCTTAGCCTACCACTACGCTCTATAACCCTACCAGTCAGACTACCACAGGAGGTCTTAGTCCACCACTACGCTCTATAACCCTACCAGTCAGACTACCACAGGAGGTCTTAGTCCACCACTACGCTCTATAACCCTACCAGTCAGACTACCACAGGAGGTCTTAGTCCACCACTACGCTCTATAACCCTACCAGTCAGACTACCACAGGAGGTCTTAGTCCACCACTACGCTCTATAACCCTACCAGTCAGACTACCACAGGAGGTCTTAGTCCACCACTACGCTCTATAACCCTACCAGTCAGACTACCACAGGAGGTCTTAGTCCACCACTACGCTCTATAACCCTACCAGTCAGACTACCACAGGAGGTCTTAGTCTACCACTACGCTCTATAACCCTACCAGTCAGACTACCACAGGAGGTCTTAGTCCACCACTACGCTCTATAACCCTACCAGTCAGACTACCACAGGAGGTCTTAGCCTACCACTACGCTCTATAACCCTACCAGTCAGACTACCACAGGAGGTCTTAGTCCACCACTACGCTCTATAACCCTACCAGTCAGACTACCACAGGAGGTCTTAGTCCACCACTACGCTCTATAACCCTACCAGTCAGACTACCACAGGAGGTCTTAGCCTACCACTACGCTCTATAACCCTACCAGTCAGACTACCACAGGAGGTCTTAGTCTACCACTACGCTCTATAACCCTACCAGTCAGACTACCACAGGAGGTCTTAGTCCACCACTACGCTCCATAACCCTACCAGTCAGACTACCACAGGAGGTCTTAGTCTACCACTACGCTCTATAACCCTACCAGTCAGACTACCACAGGAGGTCTTAGCCTACCACTACGCTCTATAACCCTACCAGTCAGATTACCATGAAGAGGGGGACCCGGGTCTCTCGTTATTTTCTCTGTCATTTTTACCAGATGATTGTCATATACCTGATCCACTGTATTTAACTCCCCCACCATTTTCCCAGCCCTTTTAATCACTCTATCAATCCTGGCCTTCTCAGTTACCCCAGCATTTCCCCCCCACCCCACCACACAGTAACTCCAAACACTACATATGACTGACATAAAAAACATTCTCACCACATCCGTGTTCACCTTAAATAACTGCAGCTTCCTCATACAGTAGACCCGTGGACTTAATTTTTTCATCAGTGAGTCAACATGATCAGACCATGTTAGCCTGTCGTTAAAAACAACGCCCAAATACTTCTATGTGTTCACTCTTTCTATTTCTACACCTTTGATTTCCACTGCCTCAGCTGGGATCTTATTTCTCCTGTAATCTATAACTAATTCTTTAGTTTTCTTAACGTTGAGTTCCAGGAAGTGCGTATCACAGTAATCAACAAAGGCTTTTATCTCATTTTGATAGTAACTATAATCATCATTTTTGATCAACCCAATGAGCGCTGTGTCATCAGCAAATTTAACAACCTGACAGCTGGCTTGCTGTGGGCGGTAGTCTGCCGTGTAAATGGTAAAAAGAAAAGGTGATAAAACAGTTCCCTGAGGTGACCCTGTGTTTGACATAATATTATCTGACTTAACTTTGGTGTTTAACTTAACAAATTGAGACCTGTTTTCTAAAAAATTTAAAATGAACAAGATAAAAACACCTGGAACCTTCATCATTAAAAGCTTATTTACGAGGATGTGTGGTTGTATCGTATTGAACGCTGAGCTAAAATCATAGTATAAAATTCTCACACACCGTCCCCCTGCATCCAGGTGAGCATAGACACTGTCCAATTTACAGACGATAGCATCCTCTGCCCCTCTCTCTTCCTGATAAGCAAACTGGCAGGGGTCAAGATACTGATCCACATGAGGCTTCAGACTATTTAACATGATTTTCTCACATACCTTCATAGCTATGGAGGTTAAAGCTACTGGTCTTAGATCATTCATACACTCAAAGGCTTTGTTTTTGGGTACTGGTATAATGCAAGATTGTTTCCATACATCAGGCAACACTTTATGAGAGAAACAGTAATTAAAAATAAATATATAGACCTTAGTGGTCCCTAATACTGTATCTGAAGTCTCTTTATATAGACCTTAGTGGTCCCTAATACTGTATCTGAAGTCTCTTTATATAGACCTTAGTGGTCCCTAATACTGTATCTGAAGTCTCTTTATGTAGACCTTAGTGGTCCCTAATACTGTATCTGAAGTCTCTTTATATAGACCTTAGTGGTCCCTAATACTGTATCTGAAGTCTCTTTATATAGACCTTAGTGGTCCCCTAATACTGTATCTGAAGTCTCTTTATATAGACCTTAGTGGTCCCTAATACTGTATCTGAAGTCTCTTTATATAGACCTTAGTGGTCCCTAATACTGTATCTGAAGTCTCTTTATATAGACCTTAGTGGTCCCTAATACTGTATCTGAAGTCTCTTTATTTAGACCTTAGTGGTCCCTAATACTGTATCTGAAGTCTCTTTATATAGACCTTAGTGGTCCCTAATACTGTATCTGAAGTCTCTTTATATAGACCTTAGTGGTCCCTAATACTGTATCTGAAGTCTCTTTATATAGACCTTAGTGGTCCCTAATACTGTATCTGAAGTCTCTTTATTTAGACCTTAGTGGTCCCTAATACTGTATCTGAAGTCTCTTTATATAGACCTTAGTGGTCCCTAATACTGTATCTGAAGTCTCTTTATTTAGACCTTAGTGGTCCCTAATCCTGTCTGGTGTGTTTGCAGCTAAACCAGCTTATCAAATGCTGGATTCAGATCCAGGCCGGGTCCCATCACTGCACCTGGATCACCGTCTGTACCGGTCGGTGCAGCAGGAGGACGCAGACCCAAAACATCGATGGCCCCAAGAGACGAGACCTTCACGTGAGACAGAGACCAGAACAGCAGCAGGAGGTGAGACGGACTTCTGTTTATCTGAAACTATGAAGCTGAATCTGGTGCAAAGGTGAGAAGATCTCAACTAGGACGTTAAAATATGCACATGTAAAAATTAACATCACAAATATGCAAATTAGTGTTTAATGACATCACCAATATGCAAATGAGTTTGGTAGTAACTCAGTCCGTAGGGAGTTGGGTTGGGAACCGGAGGGTCGCTGGTTCAAGTCCCCGTACGGACCAGAGTCTGGTGGTGGACTGGTAGCTGGAGAGGTGCCAGTTCACCTCCTGGGCACTGCCAAGGTGCTCTGGAGCAAGGCACCGAACCCCCAACTGCTCGGGGTGCATTTCCATGGGCAGCCCCCCACTCTGACATCTCTCCATTAGCATGTATAGGACCTGAGTGTGTGTGTGTAGTTCAGGTCTGTGTGTAATATGTGTAATAACAATAGAGTGAAACATTGTAATTTCTCTTTGTGGGATTAATAACGTATACATTATTATTATTATTATTATTATTATTATTATTATTATGACATCATCATGAGTGTATGACATCATGATTGTGTTTCAGGGGCAGAGACGCCGGCGGTCCGTCCCTGGAGAGAAGTTAGATCTCTGCTGCAGGCGGCTCTGCAACATCAACCCAACTTCACCCAGCAGCAGACTGAGAGGAAGACGGACGGCTTCAGAGTACGGCCGCGAATACTCTACACACATATACAGTATATATGTATGTATCTATGTATATATATACACATACTGTATATATATATATATATATACACATACTGTATATATATATATATATATATACACATACTGTATATATATATATATATATATATATATATATATATATATATATATATATATATATATATATATATATATACAGTATGTGTATACAGTTGTGGTCAAAAGTGTACATACACTTGTAGAAAATCACAATGTTATGGCTGTCTTGAGTCTTCAATAAGTTCTACAACTCTTATTTTTCTGTGATAGAGTGATCGGAACACATACATGTTTGTCACAAAAACAGTCATAAAGTTTGGTTCTTTCATAAATTTATTATGGGTCTGCTGAAAATGTCACCAAATCTGCTGGGTCAAAAATATACATACAGCAACAAAATATGTCAATTTTGGTGATGTAGCGAGTTGTGTCAATCAAATTAGCTTCATGTCATGGCCTCTTCACTTCTTCTAAGTGATTCTGATTGACTACAGCTGTTGACTTCTCATGAGCCCATTTAAATAGGGCTCATTTGACCCAGTGATTAGACTCAGCTACAAAAGCTACAATGGGAAAGTCAAAGGAACTCAGTGTGGATCTGAAAAAGCGAATTATTGACTTGAACAAGTCAGGGAAGTCACTTGGAGCCATTTCAAAGCAGCTACAGGTCCCAAGAGCAACTGTGCAGACACTTATACGCAAGTATAAAGTGCATGGAACAGTTGTGTCACTGCCACGATCAGGAAGAAAACGCAAGCTATCACATGCTGCCGAGAGGAGATTGGTCAGGATGGTCAAGAGTCAACCAAGAATCACCAAGAAGCAGGTCTGCAAGGATTTGGAAGCTGATGGAACACAGGTGTCAGTCTCCACAGTCAAGCGTGTTTTACATCGCCATGGACTGAGAGGCTGCCGTGCAAGAAAGAAGCCCTTGCTCCAGAAAAGGCACCTTAAGACTCGGCTGAAGTTTGCTGCTGATCACATGGACAAAGATAAAACCTTCTGGAGGAAAGTTCTCTGGTCAGACGAAACAAAAATTGAGCTGTTTGGCCACAGCACCCAGCAATATGTTTGGAGGAGAAAAGGTGAGGCCTTTAATCCCAGGAACACCATGCCTACTGTCAAGCATGGTGGTGGTAGTATTATGCTCTGGGGATGTTTTGCTGCCAGTGGAACTGGTTCTTTGCAGAAAGTAAATGGGATAATGAAGAAGGAGGATTACCTCCAAATTCTGCAGGAAAACTTAAAACCATCAGCCCGAAGGTTGGGTCTTGGGCGCAGTTGGGTGTTCCAACAAGACAATGACCCAAAACACACATCAAAAGTGGTAAAGGAATGGCTAAACCAGGCTAGAATTAAGGTTTTAGAATGGCCTTCCCAAAGTCCTGACTTAAACCCCATTGAGAACATGTGGACAGTGCTAAAGAAACAGGTTCATGCAAGAAAACCATCAAATTTAGCTGAACTGCACCAATTCTGTCAAGAAGAGTGGTCAAACATTCGACCTGAAGCTTGCCAGGACCTTGTGGATGGCTACCAAAAGCGCCTAGTTGCCGTGAAAATGGCCAAGGGACATGTAACCAAATACTAATGTTGCTGTATGTATATTTTTGACCCAGCAGATTTGGTGACATTTTCAGCAGACCCATAATAAATTTATGAAAGAACCAAACTTTATGACTGTTTTTTGTGACAAACATGTATGTGTTCCGATCACTCTATCACAGAAAAATAAGAGTTGTAGAACTTATTGAAGACTCAAGACAGCCATAACATTGTGATTTTCTACAAGTGTATGTTCACTTTTGACCACAACTGTATATATACATAGATACATATAGAAGTCGGGCTCTAGCCGTACGTTGATTAACTAACTGTTAAAATCCGTGTTTCAGGATTTTTTCCGAGGCGCTCTGGAAGCTTCTCTGGACGCCTACAGCCGGTCCCGGGCTCTGTCAGCGCGCCCGCCGCCCTGCGGGTCCTGGGAGTACGACGTGGACCTGAACCCAGCCCCGGTGAAGGAGGAGACGCCACCCTGCGGGTCCTGGGAGTATGATGTGGACCAGAACCCGGCGCCCTGCGGGTCCTGGGAGTACAACGTGGACCAGAACCAGGCCCCGGTGAAGGAGGAGACGCCGCCCTGCGGGGAGTCTTCGTCCTGCATCCAGCTGCAGACAAGGAGCACGGAGGTCCCCGCGGTCCCCGAAACGTCCCCACAGAGATCCCCAAGAGCGCCCGCTGAGGAGGACGAGGCTGCATGTAAGTCTCAGGGGACTAAAGGTGTGTGTGTGTGTGTGTGTGTGTGTGTGTGTGTGTGTGTGTGTGTGTGTGTGTGTGTGTGTGTGTGTGTGTGTGTGTGTGTGTGTGTGTGTGTGTGTGTGTGCGTGTGTGATTCTATATAAATGAAGGTGAATGATTCCGTCTCCATTTGTTTTGGTCTGCGCTCCAGATGCTCCGGAGGAAGAGTTTCCGTCCCTGGAAGTTGAGTTGGAGCTCGAGGTTGGGACAGACGTCGGGGACGAGGAGAGCGATGCCCGGCCCCAAAACCCCCCCGAGAACACGGAGGTCCCCGAAGCGTCCCCGAGACCGCCCCCCGAGGAGGAACATCGTCGGCGTGTCCGGAAGCCGTGTGGCCAGACGTGTCGGACTAAGTGCTGGGACCGGATCAGCGACGCGAGGCGGGAGGCGCTGCACGCCGCATACTGGGACATGAGCTACGAGGACAGGAAGGCGTTCGTGTCCTCCAGCCTCACGCAGCAGCAGGCGGGCAGAGACGCGGCGCCCAGAAGACGCCAGAATCTGCTTGCGTACCATTTCACCGATGACCAGGGTCTCAGGCAGAGAGTGTGCAAGACCTTCTTCCTCACGACGCTGGGGTACCATCACCATAACGACTGGATCGTCCACGCCGTCACGAGGATCAAGTCGCACAAACGGCGTCGCAGGAAGACCACCGAGGCGTTAGTGTTAGCACCCGTGGGGGCCCAGGGGGTCCAGGGTATTCAAGGGGTCCAGGGGTCCCAGGAGGAGATCGCTGTGGAGCTGCACCAGCTGGAGGCCGGAGACACCCAGCGCTGGAATGTAACGCAGTACATTTACTTCATGTGATGTACTTCAGGTACATGTTGAGGTACTTTACTCGAGTGTGTGCGTAGTCCCCCCACAGGTATTATGTTATTGGGACTACAGATCCGCCACCCAGCCCTGACTACAGTACCCAGATTGAGGAGGGATTCAATGTGGGCGGAGCTAAACGGTGACTCCGCCACCTTGACCAATAGTGAATGTGCGTCAGGACTTTTCCCCCCTGGAGACGGACCCTTTCCCCCCGGAGACGGACCCTTTCCCCCCGGAGACGGACCCTTTCCCCCCGGAGACGGACCCTTTCCCCCCGGAGACGGATCCTTTCCCCCCTGGAGACGGACCGTTTCCCCCCGGAGACGGATCCATTCACCCCGGAGACGGATCCTTTCCCCCCTGGAGACAGACCTATTCACCCCGGAGACGGACCCTTTCCCCCCGGAGACGGACCCATTCACCCGGAGACGGACCCTCTCCCCCCGGAGACGGACCCATTCACCCCGGAGACGGACCCATTCACCCCTGAGTTTGTTGGTTATTGATTGTGAACTTATGACAATAAAGGCGTTGTATCTTATCTCTCTTGGCAAGAAGGGTTGCTTTAAATACCAGGACTAGACCGGGTCCACAAGACCAAGACCACAGAGGTTCAGCTCATGGATGGATGGATGGATGGATGGATGGATGGATGGATGGATGGATGGATGGATGGATGGATGGATGGATGGATGGATGGATGGATGGATGGATGGATGGATGGATGGATGGATGGATGGATGGATGGATGGATGGATGGATGGATGGATGGATGGATGGATGGATGGATGGATGGATGGATGGATGGATGGATGGATTTTGCTGCACGGTGTTATTTCAGTTATCTTAATATCTGGTGTGATTTGCATTGAGAGATGATTTTAAGCAAAGTTCACCATGTTGAGCTCTAGGTGTGGTGGGGGGTATGTGATGATGGGGGGGGGGGGGCAAGGGAACTTTATCAGGATGCATAGTATCCTGATCCATGACATCACTGGCCTTTAATAATAAAAACCTCTATGGGAATTTAACATGGGGGGGTGTATACTTATGCCCCTGTATTTTAACATAGGGGGTGTATACTTATGCCCCTGTATTTTAACATAGGGGGTGTATACTTATGCCCCTGTATTTTAACATAGGGGGTGTATACTTATGCCCCCTGTATTTTAACATAGGGGGGTGTACACTTATACCCCTGTATTTTAACATAGGGGGGTGTATACTTATGCCCCTGTATTTTAACATAGGGGGGTGTATACTTATGCCCCCTGTATTTTAACATAGGGGTGTATACTTATGCCCCTGTATTTTAACATAGGGGGTGTATACTTATGCCCCTGTATTTTAACATAGGGGGTGTATACTTATGCCCCTGTATTTTAACATAGGGGGTGTATACTTATGCCCCTGTATTTTAACATAGGGGGTGTATACTTATGCCCCTGTATTTTAACATAGGGGGTGTATACTTATGCCCCTGTATTTTAACATTGGGGGTGTATACTTATGCCCCTGTATTTTAACATAGGGGGTGTATACTTATGCCCCTGTATTTTAACATAGGGGGGTGTATACTTATGCCCCTGTATTTTAACATAGGGGGGTGTATACTTATGCCCCTGTATTTTAACATAGGGGGTGTACACTTATACCCCTGTATTTTAACATAGGGGGTGTATACTTATGCCCCTGTATTTTAACATAGGGGGTATACTTATGCCCCTGTATTTTAACATAGGGGGTGTATACTTATGCCCCTGTATTTTAACATAGGGGTGTATACTTATGCCCCTGTATTTTAACATAGGGGGTGTATACTTATGCCCCTGTATTTTAACATAGGGGTGTATACTTATGCCCCTGTATTTTAACATAGGGGGTATACTTATGCCCCTGTATTTTAACATAGGGGGTGTATACTTATGCCCCTGTATTTTAACATAGGGGTGTATACTTATGCCCCTGTATTTTAACATAGGGGTGTATACTTATGCCCCTGTATTTTAACATAGGGGGTGTACACTTATACCCTGTATTTTAACATAGGGGGTGTATACTTATGCCCCTGTATTTTAACATAGGGGGTATACTTATGCCCCTGTATTTTAACATAGGGGTGTATACTTATGCCCATGTATTTTAACATAGGGGGGTGTATACTTATGCCCCTGTATTTTAACATAGGGGGGTGTATACTTATGCCCCTGTATTTTAACATAGGGGGTATACTTATGCCCATGTATTTTAACATAGGGGGTGTATACTTATGCCCCTGTATTTTAACATAGGGGTGTATACTTATGCCCCTGTATTTTAACATAGGGGGTATACTTATGCCCCTGTATTTTAACATAGGGGGTGTATACTTATGCCCCTGTATTTTAACATAGGGGTGTATATTTATGCCCCTGTATTTTAACATAGGGGGGTGTATACTTATGCCCCCTGTATTTTAACATAGGGGGTGTATACTTATGCCCCTGTATTTTAACATAGGGGGTGTATACTTATGCCCCTGTATTTTAACATAGGGGGTGTATACTTATGCCCCTGTATTTTAACATAGGGGGTGTATACTTATGCCCCCTGTATTTTAACATAGGGGGTGTATACTTATGCCCCTGTGTTTTAACATAGGGGGTGTATACTTATGCCCCTGTATTTTAACATAGGGGGTGTATACTTATGCCCCTGTATTTTAACATAGGGGTGTATACTTATGCCCCTGTATTTTAACATAGGGGGTGTATACTTATGCCCCTGTATTTTAACATAGGGGTGTATACTTATGCCCCTGTATTTTAACATAGGGGTGTATACTTATGCCCCTGTATTTTAACATAGGGGTGTATGCTTATGCCCCCTGTATTTTAACATAGGGGGGTGTATACTTATGCCCCTGTATTTTAACATAGGGGGGTGTATACTTATGCCCCTGTATTTTAACATAGGGGGGTGTATATTTATGCCCCTGTATTTTAACATAGGGGGGTGTATACTTATACCCCTGTATTTTAACATAGGGGGTGTATACTTATGACCCCTGTATTTTAACATAGGGGGGTGTATACTTATGCCCCCTGTATTTTAACATAGGGGGTGTATACTTATGCCCCTGTATTTTAACATAGGGGGTGTATACTTATGCCCCTGTATTTTAACATAGGGGGTGTATACTTATGCCCCTGTATTTTAACATAGGGGGTGTATACTTATGCCCCTGTATTTTAACATAGGGGGTGTATACTTATGCCCCTGTATTTTAACATAGGGGTGTATACTTATGCCCCTGTATTTTAACATAGGGGTGTATACTTATGCCCCTGTATTTTAACATAGGGGGGTGTATACTTATGCCCCTGTATTTTAACATAGGGGGTGTATACTTATGCCCCTGTATTTTAACATAGGGGGGTGTATACTTATGCCCCTGTATTTTAACATAGGGGGGTGTACACTTATACCCCTGTATTTTAACATAGGGGGGTGTATACTTATGCCCCTGTATTTTAACATAGGGGGGTGTATACTTATGCCCCTGTATTTTAACATAGGGGGGTGTATACTTATGCCCCTGTATTTTAACATAGGGGGGTGTATACTTATGCCCCTGTATTTTAACATAGGGGGGTGTATACATATGCCCCCTGTATTTTAACATAGGGGGTGTATACTTATGCCCATGTATTTTAACATAGGGGGGGGTATACTTATCTATTTTTTTTTAAATTAAGGCATTAAGATCAATTTCCAAAAAGATGTTTTTCATCCCTCTTTTAATCAACTTTAGCGCGGGGGTGTCAACTTGTCCCCCCGCAGGTGAAACCGTCTCACTGTCCCGCTTCACATTCACACAACTTCACTTTCTGTTTTCGCACAGCGTCTTTCCTCCGTTCTTTATGTCATTTCCTGTGATGAAAATGGTGGTCCAAGCAGCTCCGGGAGGCGACTGAGTCGCTGCTGAAAAATCTGCAATTCAGCCAGAAACTTGAGCCGCGGATCCTGCAGCGGGGACCCGGTCCTCCGCAGCCGGGGGACGGGGAGTCGAGCTTCACCCGGCCGGGACAGACGCTGCGTGTCCCCGCTGCGTCTCTGCACACGGTGGGTCTATGTGTCTGTCTGGGTGTCAGTAGCCACGGTGGCCAGCAGCGAAAATGGCTTCCGAAAGCAGCAGGCAGCTTGCCAGCAGTCTGCAGACCGACAGCAACATGGCGCAGATTAATAAAAATATTAATACAAATATTCAGCCGCTGAATGTGTCTCACAGTCATCCCACGTTCATCATGAACATGGAAATGTGACAAAGTTCGACATAACTTTACGTAAAGGTGTTCGTGAAGTGTGTGTTCAGACTGCGGGGGTATATTTAATATTTAATATATTTACAATAGACAGATTTAATTAAAGGGTCTCTCCCTCCATCCAATGATCTGCGGGCACTCCGTCCTGATGGTGGTTCTGTTGTTTTTCTGGGCTGTTTATTGTCTTATTAATATTATTATCATAACGTTATAATTAGCCCATCTGGGTTTATTTGAAGCACTTTTAATTAGCATTTTATGTATGAATTGTGCTCTTTAAATACATTATTAAATACATCTATTATTACAGGGCTAATGACAACATTTTAAAACCAGTATGAAAAAATAAATAATTATATATATATATATATATATATATATATATAATATATATATTATATATATATATATATAATATATATATAGTATAATAAATATATATATACAGTATAATATAATATATAATAAAAGATTGATGCTTGGCGTCTGTGTATTGAAACAGTATTGCCACTGAAAATATCGCGATACGATGGTGTATCGACCCTCCCCCCCAATATGTGTGTGTTCTCGAGAATAAGGCTCAGTTTAAAGTTTATACGTTGCACAGAAGTCTTAAAGTGTTCTTGCTGAATCTGTAGGAGTTTGTTGCAGTTCGTCCATTGGAATTGGTGAAAAATACACTAAACTTGCGCATTAAAAAAATCCATGTTGGGTTGTATGCTGCTCTATACACGCTAAAAGTAGTGATTATTTACATGGAGTCTGGTGGAGATATGCTGCTCTATACACGCTAAAAGTAGTGATTATTTACATGGAGTCTGGTGGAGATATGCTGCTCTATACACGCTAAAAGTAGTGATTATTTACATGGAGTCTGGTGGAGATATGCTGCTCTATACACACTAAAAGTAGTGATTATTTACATGGAGTCTGGTGGAGATATGCTGCTCTATACACGCTAAAAGTAGTGATTATTAACATGGAGTCTGGTGCAGATATGCTGCTCTATACACACTAAAAGTATTGATTATTTACATGGAGTCTGGTGGAGATATGCTGCTCTATACACACTAAAAGTAGTGATTATTTACATGGAGTCTGGTGGAGATATGCTGCTCTATACACGCTAAAAGTAGTGATTATTAACATGGAGTCTGGTGGAGATATGCTGCTCTATACACGCTAAAAGTAGTGATTATTTACATGGAGTCTGGTGGAGATATGCTGCTCTATACACGCTAAAAGTAGTGATTATTTACATGGAGTCTGGTGGAGATATGCTGCTCTATACACACTAAAAGTAGTGATTATTTACATGGAGTCTGGTGGAGATATGCTGCTCTATACACGCTAAAAGTAGTGATTATTAACATGGAGTCTGGTGCAGATATGCTGCTCTATACACACTAAAAGTATTGATTATTTACATGGAGTCTGGTGGAGATATGCTGCTCTATACACACTAAAAGTAGTGATTATTTACATGGAGTCTGGTGGAGATATGCTGCTCTATACACGCTAAAAGTAGTGATTATTAACATGGAGTCTGGTGGAGATATGCTGCTCTATACACGCTAAAAGTAGTGATTATTTACATGGAGTCTGGTGGAGATATGCTGCTCTATACACACTAAAAGTAGTGATTATTTACATGGAGTCTGGTGGAGATATGCTGCTCTATACACGCTAAAAGTAGTGATTATTAACATGGAGTCTGGTGCAGATATGCTGCTCTATACACACTAAAAGTATTGATTATTTACATGGAGTCTGGTGGAGATATGCTGCTCTATACACACTAAAAGTAGTGATTATTTACATGGAGTCTGGTGGAGATATGCTGCTCTATACACGCTAAAAGTA
>JABXJD010000124.1:192500-195000 GCA_013375575.1 Percina caprodes
TCTATCTATCTATCTATCTATCTATCTATCTATCTATCTATCTATCTATCTATCTATCTATCTATCATTACGTTACCATCCATAGAGTCTTACATGTTTCTTAACATGCTGTGAAGTTAAAGCTGGCGTCAGAGGCTGAATGTGTATTTCTGTGCAGGGATGGAGCCGCTGACGCCCTCTCATGCGGTTCTAGACGAAGACGACCCGGACGTGGACTCAGCCGACGAGTCGATCGCTGCAGATCTCGTGATTTCTCCGGAAGACTCGCTGAAGCTTTCATCCGGCGGCGGCCGGGATTCGCCGCTCAAGCAGGAGTGGCTGAAGAAGTTCTGGTTCCTGCGCTACTCGCCGACCCTCAACGAGATGTGGTGCCACGTGTGCCGCCAGTACACGGTCCAGTCGTCCCGCACCTCGGCCTTCATCGTCGGCTCCAAGCAGTTCAAGATCCACACCATCAAGCTGCACAGCCAGAGCAACCTGCACAAGAAGTGCCTGCAGCTGTACAAGCTGCGCATGCACCCCGAGAAGACCGAGGAGATGTGCAAGAACATGCTGCTGCTGTTCAACGCCGCGTACCACCTGGCCACCGAGGGACGGCCCTTCTCCGACCTGCGGCCGCTCGCCGAGCTGCTGAAGCGCTGCGAGCTCAAAGTGGTGGACCAGTACATGAACGACGGAGACTGTCAGATCCTTCTGCACCACATCGCCCGCACGTTGAAGGAAGACCTGGCGGAGAAGATGCGCCTGTCGCCCTTCCTGAGCGTCATAATGGACGCCCAAAACGACGATCTTTTCTCAGACATGGTCGCTGTTTACGTCCAGTTCATCACCAACGAGGGCTCCCCGAGCACAGAGTTCCTGTCCCTGCAGAGGCTGAGCATGGCCAGCGTGGACGGGTATCTCCAGGCGTTGGATCGAGCCTTCGGCGTCCTCGGCTTCCGGTTCCAGGACTTGCTGGTAGTCGGTCTGGGCGTGGACGGCACCAACATGTCTTCAGGAATGCGAGCGAGCCTGTACGTCGCCGTGCAGAAGAGTTTTCCGTGGATCCTGTGTCTTCCCGTGATGATCCACCGGCCCCATCTGGAGGTGTTGGACGCCATCAGCGGGAAGGAGCTGTCCTGCCTGGAGGAGCTGGAGAACAACCTGAAGCAGCTGCTCAGTTTCTACCGCTACTCGCCGCGCATGATGGCCGAGCTGCGATGCACGGCGCCCACGCTGTCGGAGGAGACGGAGTTCCTCGGAGACATCCGGGCCATTCGGTGGATCATCGGGGAACCAAACGTCCTGAACGCGCTCATTAAAGATTACCTGGAGGTAAGGGTACTGGGGTGAGAGAGAGCGAGAGAGAGAGAGAGTACATGGGGTAGTGGGGTAAGAGAGAGAGAGAGAGAGAGTACATGGGGTAGTGGGGTAGGAGAGAGATTACATGGGGTAGTGGGGTAGGAGAGAGATTACATGGGGTACTGGGGTAATAGAGGGAGTACATGGGGTACCGGGGTCTGAGAGAGAGAGAGAGAGTACATGGGGTACTATATTTTTATATAGTACCCCATATTTATATATATATATTTATATATATATATATATATATATATATATATTTATAAGTAGAGGTCACCTGTGCAGGTAGTGTCCCATCTGAAGGCGATCAGCAGCCAGACCCAGAGGGCCGACGCTGCAGCCATCGCTCTCTCCCTCCTCCACTTCCTGCTGGACTACCAGTCGGTGAAGCTCATCTACTTCCTGCTGGACATCATCGCCGTGCTCTCGCGGCTCGCCTTCACCTTCCAGGGCGAGCACCTGCTGGTGTCGGCGGTGGAGGCCCGGATCCAGGACGCCATCCTGGAGATCGGCCAGCTGGCGGACTGCCCCGGGGAATACCTGCAGGAGTTTGAGGAAAACTTCCGGGAGAGTTTCAACGGCGTCGCCCTGAAGAACCTGCGCGTCGCCGAGTCCAAGTTCCAGTCGATCCGGGAGAAGATCTGCGACCGGAGCCGGGGGATCCTGTCTCAGCGGCTGGACCTGCAGAGCCGCGCATTCGCCAAAGCCTGCAAGGTCTGGACCCGAAGCACCAAAGCTGCATTTACATTTTTGGTTTGAAAATATATGTGTGTGTATGTGTGTGTGTGTGTGTGTGTGTGTGTGTGTGTGTGTGTGTGTGTGTGTGTAGTATATACATATTTAGATAAACCAGATAATAAGAATATTCAATGTCTGATCTGATCTTAAGGTCCTGGACCTGTCCTCCTGGCCCCCCAGCCGCGAGGCTCTGCAGGTCTACGGCGAGGAGGAGATCCAGGTGATATTCAACCATCTGGACTCTGTCCCGTGTGGCGGTGCGGAGGCCTCCCAGGCGCGCACGGAGGCGCGGGGCAGCCTGATCGCGGAGTGGAAGGATCTGAAAGGCGACTTCTGCACCGCCAGCGCGTTCAAAGACGTGCTGGGTCACGTGTGCAGGTTCCGGCAGCGCTTCCCGCTGCTGAACCGCGTGGTGCAGGCG
>JABXJD010000124.1:200000-205000 GCA_013375575.1 Percina caprodes
GTACCGAATCAGGCAAGTACCTGTTAGAATTGTCAGACTAACGTCGTGTTCTGTTGGGTCTCTGAGGAAGGAGGGTCGGGGTCGGATTGAGAATTAAGAAAAAGGTTTAATGCAACAGAATGATGATGATGATGAGACAAAGACAAAGACAACAACAAGGACAAAGACAAAGACAACAACAAGGACAAGGACAACATGAAACATGATGACTCTGCAGCTGACAGCGGACTGATCCACGGTTCCCCTGACGGAGTCACGTGAATGCAGCCTCGAATATCCATAAATCACACTCATTTATGCCTTGCACCTGGGGGCGGTTCCTTTTCACCTGGTGCATTCAAATCCCTTCTCATTGGTCCGTTGTTGTCATGACAACATGCCAAACGCACCTTTGCTGTCCAATGAGAGTAAACATGCCGTTAAACTCTGCCAGTTTGGGGGGGTGACAGAACAGAAGGCTCTGTCGTGTAAATGTGAAACTAACATCAATACAGTGGAATCAACATTGTATAGTCCTAGTCCTAGTCCTAGTCCTAGCCTAGACTAGGACTCTGGGGGGTAGGAGACAAGTGGCCTCCTCCAGGTGTGGAGCAGGAAAGCTCCTTTCCATATGTTAAATGAATTCTTTACAGTCAGTGGTAATGAGGGGGGGGAGGGACAGAGATATGCATATTACACGATTCTGGCTCCATCATACATTCATTCTTTTCACAACATTGTTTATAACTTTTTATAAATCAACATACCGAATCAGCAAGTACCGAATCAGGCAAGTACCGAATCAGGCAAGTACCGAATCAGCAAGTACCGAATCAGGCAAGTACCGAATCAGGCAAGTACCGAATCAGCAAGTACCGAATCAGGCAAGTACCGAATCAGGCAAGTACCGAATCAGCAAGTACCGAATCAGCAAGTACCGCGCCCTCTTTCTCTTGTTAACGGGTGTGGACGTTGTTGATGTTACACACAAGGTGCCATAACCTGCTCATCAGGTACACACACACACACACACACACTCATACACACACACACACACACACACCGATGGGGTAGCGTCGGGGGGGGTTGGGGGGGGTAAGTAAAGTAACGTAGTATTTTAGGCACGTGCGTACTGAAGCTCCACGCCCCCCCCTCCAGCCGTGGTCCGTCCACCAGCAGGTCCTCTCACAGACCCCTTTATAGGCCTGGCTCTCATTTCAGCAACAACAGATGGTCTCTGATGGTGCTGGTGGATCAGCTGTTACTGGAGATATATATATATATATATATATATATATATATATATATATATAATCTATCTCAATAACACTTTCTGATAGTCTGTAAAAGCAGCAGAAAGAAAACCACCGCCCAGTGTGTGAAATAAATGTGAAAAACAGGAAGTTTTGGCTCCAAACACATGACAATGAGTATTATGGGGTGTCACATCTCTTTGCGATCTTTTGTTTTTGTGAGTTGATGCGTATTCTCTAGTTGACACGTTTGTTCCAGTCTGGCGGTTGTTAAACTTGGCAGGAGATCTTTTCAGACTTTTCTTCACAAAAAAACTCAACAGAGAAACTGTAGCTTTGGTGCATAATTAAGATTAAATTCTCCATTTAATAACAGCAGTGCTACCCCTGGTCTGTGCTTCCTGACTCCCTTCACTGCCTGCTGGGTTCCTCTGCAGACTTTTGGCTTTATAAATGATCAACACTTCACTCCTGAACTGTAAAAAAATAACAAAAATAATTGGACATAGCATCAGTAATGTCACCCACGGCTCTATACATGCTAAAAGTAGTGATTATTTACATGGAGTCTGGTGGAGATATGCTGCTCTATACACGCTAAAAGTAGTGATTATTTACAAGGAGTCTGGTGGAGATATGCTGCTCTATACACACTAAAAGTAGTGATTATTTACATGGAGTCTGGTGGAGATATGCTGCTCTATACACACTAAAAGTAGTGATTATTTACATGGAGTCTGGTGGAGATATGCTGCTCTATACACACTAAAAGTAGTGATTATTTACATGGAGTCTGGTGGAGATATGCTGCTCTATACACGCTAAAAGTAGTGATTATTTACATGGAGTCTAGTGGAGATATGCTGCTCTATACACGTAATAAATTAATATAATGCTATATCCTATTATTGTTATTTTTTTTACAGTTAGAGTGTATCTGTAGTGTAAATTACACCCAACCAAGTTCCCAGACTGTTTGATTTTAGTTTGAACAAACCATAGTGGTGTGTGTTGTTCTCTGTTGGCGCCTGGGAAAGTCGAGTAGTTCAAATGTTGGCCAGAAAGGCGTCCATGCAGCTCCAGACAGCAGCTGGACGCAACACAGTCGTCCCTCTGTGTGCAGCCGTCTGTCACTCCCTGGGACTGATACACGACCATCCCAACCACAGCCCTGCACACACACACACACACACACACACACACACACAGTGAGGCTGAAAATCACACAAAACAAACTCGTACAACAGCCTCATTATTTCATTAGTTTAACCCTCGCGTTGTCCTCCCGAGTCAAAAATCCTTTTTCAGACTTTTCTTAGTCTCCACCACCACCATCTTACTAGTTTTATACTTTCTGGAATTTATGGTCAATAACCCTCATTTATATAGAATTATACCTAATATTAGTGTTAAAAAAAGCAAAAGAAATCATCTATAATATATATATATTTTTTTTTTTTGAAGGTTTGTTAGTAACAGTCACTTAGACACAAAAACATGACAAAAATAAGGCTCCGGATATAAAAAATATCTGGTTATAACGTGAGAATATCTGGTTATAATGTGAGAATATCTGGTTATAACGTGAGAATATCTGGTTATGACGTGAGAATATCTGGTTATGACGTGAGAATATCTGGTTATGACGTGAGAATATCTGGTTATGACGTGAGAATATCTGGTTATGACGTGAGAATATCTGGTTATGACGTGAGAATATCTGGTTATGACGTGAGAATATCTGGTTATAATGTGAGAATATCTGGTTATAATGTGAGAATATCTGGTTATAATGTGAGAATATCTGGTTATGACGTGAGAATATCTGGTTATGACGTGAGAATATCTGGTTATGACGTGAGAATATCTGGTTATGACGTGAGAATATCTGGTTATGACGTGAGAATATCTGGTTATAACGTGAGAATATCTGGTTATAACGTGAGAATATCTGGTTATAACGTGAGAATATCTGGTTATAACGTGAGAATATCTGGTTATAATGTGAGAATATCTGGTTATAACGTGAGAGTATCTGGTTATAACGTGAGAATATCTGGTTATAATGTGAGAATATCTGGTTATAACGTGAGAATATCTGGTTATAACGTGAGAATATCTGGTTATAACGTGAGAATATCTGGTTATAATGTGAGAATATCTGGTTATAATGTGAGAATATCTGGTTATGACGTGAGAATATCTGGTTATAATGTGAGAATATCTGGTTATAATGTGAGAATATCTGGTTATAACGTGAGAATATCTGGTTATAACGTGAGAATATCTGGTTATAATGTGAGAATATCTGGTTATAACGTGAGAATATGCGGGTGTTTTTCAGGGGAGGACAGTTGTCTTTAGAGACATTTTGATCCCGCTAAAATAAAAGAGGACAATCACTATTTACGTCCCTTTAAAGCCGAGACAGAATGTCCCCACAGACCTTTAACAGAGTCACGCCCCCAGAGACGCGTCGGCTGAGTCATTGTTTGGGACGAGGGGGACGTCCAGACAGACAGGGTGTCTTTGTTGTCCGCCGGACAAAGAGGCGTTCTCCATTTACTGGCGTCTGCTTCACAGGGACGAAGTCCAGCGTCTGCTTCACAGGGACACAGTCCAGCGTCTGCTTCACAGGGACACAGTCCAACGTCTGCTTCACAGGGACACAGTCAAAGGTCTGCTTCGCAGGGACACAGTCCAACATCTGCCTGCCAGGGACACAGTCAAAGGTCTGCTTCACAGGGACACAGTCCAACGTCTGCTTCACAGGGACACAGTCAAAGGTCTGCTTCACAGGGACACGGTCCAACGTCTGCTTTGCAGGGACACAGTCCAACATCTGCCTGCCAGGGACACAGTCCAACATCTGCTTGCCAGGGACACAGTCCAACATCTGCCTCCCAGGGACACAGTCCAACATCTGCCTGCCAGGGACACAGTCCAACATCTGCTTGCCAGGGACACAGTCCAACATCTGCCTCCCAGGGACACAGTCCAACATCTGCCTCCCAGGGACACAGTCCAACGTTTGGGACGTTATACTCAGCCTCTCAGGGACAAAGTCCAACGTGTCCTCCGATCTAACGGCTGCTTTTATTCCTCTTTTGTTTGCAGACGGACGCCATGCAGCGCTGCCTCGGGTTCTTCCTTCTGCTCTGCTGTGGGACGCTGCAGACGGGTGAGGGGACCCTACATCACTAATATAATATTCCCAGACGGGTGGGGGGACCCTACATCACTAATATAATATTCCCAGACGGGTGAGGGGACCCTACATCACTAATATAATATTCCCAGACGGGTGAGGGGACCCTACATCACTAATATAATATTCCCAGACGGGTGAGGGGATCCTACATCACTAATATAATATTCCCAGACGGGTGAGGGGACCCTACATCACTAATATAATATTCCCAGACGGGTGAGGGGACCCTACATCACTAATATAATATTCCAGACGGGTGAGGGGACCCTACATCACTAATATAATATTCCCAGACGGGTGAGGGGACCCTACATCACTAATATAATATTCCCAGACGGGTGAGGGACCCTACATCACTAATATAATATTCCCAGACGGGTGAGGGGACCCTACATCACTAATATAATATTCCCAGACGGGTGAGGGGACCCTACATCACTAATATAATATTCCCAGACGGGTGAGGGGACCCTACATCACTAATATAATATTCCCAGACGGGTGAGGGGACCCTACATCACTAATATAATATTCCAGACGGGTGAGGGGACCCTACA
>JABXJD010000124.1:210000-212500 GCA_013375575.1 Percina caprodes
GTCCTTTAGTCTCAATAATTCCTAATTTCTGCTTTTCTAACTCAAACATTAGGTATAATTTCCTATAAATGAGCTTTATTGACCATAAATTCCCAAAATAACTAAAACTAAAGTTAATAAGTTAGTGTTACGTAGTGTTGAAAACGTCAAAAGTGTTGAAAAAGGGACAAAAACGTAAGAAAACGTTAAAAACATTGATTAAAAAGCGTCAACAGAAGTATTAATTTTAATTTTGACGAGAAGACGACGCGAGGGTTAAAGGTCGCCGGCGTCCCCGAGTGTCTCCTCTTCCGTCTGTCGTCCAATCACCTCCAGCTGCACCTTCTTGTCCCGCCCCCCGTGCTCCGCCGGCGGCTCCGATTGGGCGTACCACGGCTGCGGGGCGGAGGCTCCGTCGCAGGCGCGGCCCCCCCCCCTGCGGAAGCCCCCCCGGCCGGCGCGGACCAGCCCCCAGCCCTGCGGGTGCACGGAGTCCGAGCCGCCCTCGTGCACGCCCCGGATCTGGTCCAGCTCCTTGGCGCTGAGCGACGACATCTTGACGGGAAGCGTGTTGCCGAACTTTGAGTAGTCGACGCAGTAGCGGCCGTCCTCCTCCGTCATGATGGAGACGAAGCGACGCCCCCACAGGATCTCCTCGGGGGTGTAGGAGGTCCGCGCCTGCATGGTGATCCCCGTCGTTTCCACCACGCCTCGGAGAGAAGAAGAAGAAGAAGAGAGAATCACTTAAAGCGACAGAACGTCGAAAAGTTCAGCCAAACGTTAAAAATAAGTTACGTGAAGAAAAAAACACAAAAACATATTTTAAAAAACGCCAAAAAAGTGACAAATGTCGGAAAATTCTTCACAAAATCAAAAAAGTGAAAAAAAACACAATTTCTTTTCTTTTTTTAAATGCTGAAAAAGTGACAAAAAAAATCAAAAAAGTGACAAAAAAACGGAAAAAAATCATTTAAAACATCGTGGGAACAAAAACTTGATTTTTTTTTTAATGCTAAAAAAGTGACAAAAAAAAATAAAAAATTGGACAAAAAACATCAAAAACAACAAAAACATCGCCAACGGTGACAAAAAATGGAAAATGTGAAGAAGAAGAAAACGCCAAAAAGTGACAAAAGAATTGGAATAAAATCGAGAAAACTGCCGAAACAGAAGAAAACGTTAAAATTTCACCCGAAAAAAACAAAGTTGCACTTTTTGTGTTTTTTTAACAGTTTTTGTGATTTTTTAACTTTTAACTTTTTCGTCACATTTTCCATTTTTTGTCACTTTTTGGGCGTTTAAAAAAAAAATGTTTGTGATTTTTTTAGTTTTTCGTTGCGTTTTCCATTTATTTATTTTTTTCACTTTTGGGGATGTTTTTGATTTTTTTTTGTCATTTTTTTCAGCGTTTAGACAGGAAGTTGCTGTGAGAGACAGGAAGTGGCTGTGAGGACAGGAAGTGGCTGTGAGGACAGGAAGTGGCTGTGAGGACAGGAAGTGGCTGTGAGAGACAGGAAGTGGCTGTGAGGACAGGAAGTGGCTGTGAGAGACAGGAAGTGGCTGTGAGGACAGGAAGTGGCTGTGAGGACAGGAAGTGGCTGTGAGGACAGGAAGTCACCTTCCAGGATGACGATGATCTCCAGGTCTTCGGCGGCCAGCGACTGGGCCGACAGCTCGTACAGCGGACTCCCCCGCTCCATGGTGTGGCTGATGATCAGGGGCGAGACCAGGAAGATCCCGTTACTCCTCAGGGGGTTCTCCACCTGGATGTCCAGCTGGCACACGGGGATCACCTCGCCCTCCGCCGTCACCGTGCGCCGGATCACCTGCACCCACAAACCCCAGACCAGGATCAGCAGCACCCACAAACCCCAGACCAGGATCAGCAGCACCCACAAACCCCAGACCAGGATCAGCAGCACCCACAAACCCCAGACCAGGATCAGCAGCACCCACAAACCCCAGACCAGGATCAGCAGCACCCACAAACCCCAGACCAGGATCAGCAGCACCCACAAACCCCAGACCAGGATCAGCAGCACCCACAAACCCCAGACCAGGATCAGCATCACCCACAAACCCCAGACCAGGATCAGCAGCACCCACAAACCCCAGACCAGGATCAGCATCACCCACAAACCCCAGACCAGGATCAGCAGCACCCAGAAACCCCAGACCAGGATCAGCATCACCCACAAACCCAAAACCAGGATCAGCATCACCCACAAACCCAAAACCAGGATCAGCATCACCCAGATGTGTGCATGCGTGCGTGTGTGTATTTGTATGTGTGTGTCTCTGTCTGTGTGTTTGTGTGTGTGTGTGTGTGTGTGTGTCCCTGTGTCTCTGAGTGTGTGTGTGTGTGTGTGTCTGTGTGTGTGTGTGTGTGTGTGTGTGTGTGTGTGTGTGTGTGTGTGTGTCTCTGTGTGTGTGTGTGTGTGTGTCTCTGTGTGTGTGTGTGTGTGTGTGTGTGTGTGTGTGTGTGTGTGTGTGTGTGTGTGTGTGTGTGTGTCTGTGTGTG
>JABXJD010000124.1:227500-240000 GCA_013375575.1 Percina caprodes
AACTAACGTTGGGAATCTGTTCATGTCTTGTAGCGTTTCTGGATTAAAAAAAATAAACGTAAATCGTCCAATATATCGGAATATCGGATTTTTAAATAACCAAATATTGGGATCAGCCTTTTAATCCCTCATCGATCAGGCTCCTCCTCCTATTCCCCGGGGTCAGGGGTCGGGGGTCGGGGGTCAGCGGGGTCAGGGGTCAGCTGCTGTGTTGTGTGTTGCAGAGCGATCCTGTACGAGCTGGGTCTGCAGGGGAAGCTGACCACGGACCAGCTGGCCAAGAAGTGGGACAACCTGAAGAGGAGGTACAAGGTAAGTCCTCTGCAGACCGTCTCCACGGCAACGGGGGACGCCTCTGATCAGGGGACACCGTGGAGCTACAGTCGGTTATTATTACATGAGAGAACAAAAAAGATCTGAGAGGAATATATATATATATATATATATATATATATATATATATATATATATATATATATATATCGCTTTTTAGCGATTATAAAATCGCTAAAAAGCGCCAACAAAAGCGTAGATTTCCAGTTCGGACGAGAAGACAACGCGAGGGTTAAAACCAAATGGGTGGCGTAGAGAAGCAGAGGCGTCCCTGTGCATTGTGGGTAACAGGAGTTGGTGGCAGTGTTGACGGGAGGACACTGTCCCTCTGTGGACGGTCTGTAGAGCTGTCTGTCTCTACCAGGAGCTGAAGTTCCCCGCCCGCGGCGCCGAGACCAACCCCAGCTCCTGGCCCTGGTTCTACCGCATGAACGACGCCATGGAGGCGGCTGGCCGGCGCCGCGCCCGTCCTCACGCCCATCGTGGAGGACGAAGACGAGGACTGCGAGCGCTGTCGCCCACCCCGAAGAAGAGGCGCGCCGCAGCCGGGGATGTCTGAGTTCCTGACGGAGTCGGAGATGGACCTGCTGGTGGAAAACGAAGACAAGAACGCGTCCGCGGCGCTGGGGAGCTGCAGCGCATGGCCGAGTTCACCTACAAATGTAAGGGGGCTCTCGTTTGGTCCTTTTTAATTTTATATTTTAATTTAATTTCATTTTTAATTTCGTTTTTTTATTTAATTTTTTATTTTATATTTTAATTTCATTTTTATTTATAATAATTATTTATAATAATTATTTATAATAATTATTTATAATAATTATTTATAATAATTATTTATAATAATTATTTATAATAATTATTTATAATAATTGGGGCTTTTCCCTTTTATTTATGAGTGACAGTAGATAGACATGAAAATATAATTTATATTTTTATTGTTGGGGGTTTCTCTACGTTTTCTCTCTTTTTTAAAGTTTTTATGCTTATTTCTGCATTTTGTCGTTATTTATTTGACATTTTTGTTTTTACAGGTTTTTGCGGCTGTTTTATTCAGTTTATTTAATTTCTTTCCCACGGGTTTTATACTGAAAATATATATATATATATATATATATATATATATATATATATATATATATATATATATATATATATATATATATATATACATTCTTCTACACTTTTTTGTTCTTTTTTTCGATGTTTTGTCACCCACTTTATTTTCCACTGTTGCTTTTTGATGTAATATAATTGTTCTCCTTTAACGTTTTGGGACGTTCATCATTTAGAAAACTCTGAAATCCAGAACTGTGATTCAGTTTCTGACATTTTTTACTCTTATTCCAGTGACAGAAGAAGACATAAAGCGACTCATCGAGTTACGAGCGTCTAACGAGTCTCTGTTCACGGGGAGGAGGAACACCGCCAAGCCGGCCTGGAGGTAAGGACACACACTCCAGTCAGCTGGTGGAGTCTCCAGAGGCTGGTTTTAGGACGTAAGAGACGTCTCCTGTTTAACAGCCAATAGAGACTCAGCTGGTGGAGTCTCCAGAGGCTGGTTTTAGGACGTAAGAGACGTCTCCTGTTTAACAGCCAATAGAGACTCAGCTGGTGGAGTCTCCAGAGGCTGGTTTTAGGACGTCAGAGACGTCTCTGTTTAACAGCCAATAGAGACTCAGCTGGTGGAGTCTCCAGAGGCTGGTTTTAGGACGTAGAGACGTCTCTGTTTAACAGCCAATAGAGACTCAGCTGGTGGAGTCTCCAGAGGCTGGTTTTAGGACGTAAGAGACGTCTCCTGTTTAACAGCCAATAGAGACTCAGCTGGTGGAGTCTCCAGAGGCTGGTTTTAGGACGTCAGAGACGTCTCCTGTTTAACAGCCAATAGAGACTCAGCTGGTGGAGTCTCCAGAGGCTGGTTTTAGGACGTAAGAGACGTCTCCTGTTTAACAGCCAATAGAGACTCAGCTGGTGGAGTCTCCAGAGGCTGGTTTTAGGACGTAAGAGACGTCTCCTGTTTAACAGCCAATAGAGACTCAGCTGGTGGAGTCTCCAGAGGCTGGTTTTAGGACGTAAGAGACGTCTCCTGTTCTACAGCCAATAGACTCAGCTGGTGGAGTCTCCAGAGGCTGGTTTTAGGACGTAAGAGACGTCTCCTGTCCAACAGCTAATAGAGACTCAGCTGGTGGAGTCTCCAGAGGCTGGTTTTAGGACGTAAGAGACGTCTCCTGTTTAACAGCCAATAGAGACTCAGCTGGTGGAGTCTCCAGAGGCTGGTTTTAGGACGTAAGAGACGTCTCCTGTTTAACAGCCAATAGAGACTCAGCTGGTGGAGTCTCCAGAGGCTGGTTTTAGGACGTAAGAGACGTCTCCTGTCCAACAGCCAATAGACTCAGCTGGTGGAGTCTCCAGAGGCTGGTTTTAGGACGTAAGAGACGTCTCCTGTCCAACAGCCAATAGAGAAGTCAGCAGGTCAAATTTGTCTCACTTTCAACAAGTTTCTATATCAGAAATTTGGGTTTTTTACAACCAAATTGTCAAAAGAAATAACGTTGATGGCAGATATAAAGTAATATAAATGATCAGTTCACTACTTGCTTTGAATTTGGTTGTTTCATTCAATTTTATAGCATTTGGAAAAAGAAAATGGTAGAAGAACCTTAAAAAAAGTGACGAATGTGTCGGAAAAGCTTCAAAAGTGCCGAGAACGAGAATAAAAACATCGGAGAAAAGGACAAAAGTGTTGAAAAAGACGACAAAAAAGTTTTAATTTTATATTTTGAAGCAAAAAAACAAAAAGTTGCATGGTCGACGGGGAAGACAACACGATGGTTAATTAGGTTAATTAGTGTTGTTTTGTCCACAGGGGCATAGTGAAGGGCATGGGTCTCACCGGAGGATTACACCAGACCAGGTCGCCAAGAAGTGGGACAACCTGAAGACCAAATTCAAGGTGAGGACTTCCAACTGTCCAACTGTCCAACTGTCCTTCCTGGACAGGAACGGTTAACTTGCTCTTAAAAGACTTAAAAGACTTACCAAGAAATCAAATGTTCACGTGTGTGTGTCTGTGTGTCTCTCTGTCTGTGTGTGTGTGTGTGTGTGTGTGTCTGTGTGTGTGTGTCTGTGTGTCTCTCGGTCTCTCTGTCTATCTGTCTGTGTGTGTCTGTGTGTCTGTGTGTCTGTGTGTGTGTGTGTGTGTGTGTGTGTGTGTGTGTGTGTGTGTGTGTGTGTGTGTGTGTGTGTGTGTGTGTGTGTGTGTGTGTGTGTGTGTACAGGACCTGAAGTTCCCCCCCCGGGGCATGGAGACCCAGACCAACCCGGCCTCGTGGCCCTGGTTCCAGCTGATGAGTGACGCTCTGGAGGGCCGGCTGGCGGGGAAAGCCCCCCGGGTGACGCCCGTGTGGAGCAGCGAGGAGGACGGCGTCTTCGGCTCGTCCCCCCCCCCCGACAGAGACCTTCTGATGGCGGAGCGGAGCAGCGTGTCGGAGCTGGAGAGCATGGTGGGGGGCGACGCCGCCGCCGAGGCTGATGGGAGCGTCACCTACATCGATGCCAGCGGAGAGGAGTGCTCCACGCCATCAGACCTCTCCTATAAAAGTAAGATGGAGGAAACATGGCCGCGTACGCCAGCGCCGCCCGATGGATATTAGCATGTTATATTAGCATGTTATATTACCATGTTATATTAGCATGTTATATTAGCATGTCATATTAGCATGTCATATTACTATGTCATATTAGCATGTCATATTAGCATGTCATATTAGCATGTTATATTACTATGTCATATTAGCATGTTATATTGGCATGTTATATTACCATGTGATATTGGCATGTTATATTAGCATGTCATATTAGCATGTCATATTAGCATGTCATATTAGCATGTCATATTAGCATGTTATATTAGCATGTTATATTAGCATGTTATATTACAATATCCAAAATCTAAGACAATATCTATTCTCATATCACGATGTCTGTCTCTGTGTACCTGTCTCTGTGTACCTGTCTGTCTGTCTCTCTGCCCCTGTCTCTCTGTACCTGTCTGTGTGTACCTGTCTCTCTGCCCCTGTCTCTCTGTACCTGTCTCTCTGTCCCTGTCTCTCTGTCCCTGTCTCTCTGGACCTGTCTGTCTGCCCAGTGACAGACCAGGACACCCGGAGGTTGATTAAACTCCGAGCTGCTAACGAGACGCTGTTCACCGGGAGGAGAAACGCTGCCAAAGCTGCCTGGAAGTAAGACGCCTACTGAACCTGTCTGTCTCTCTGTACCTGTCGTCTGTCTCTCTCTGGCTGTCTCTCTGTACCTGTCTGCCAAAGCTGCCTGGAAGTAAGACGCCTACTGAACCTGTCTGTCTCTCTGTACCTGTCTGTCTCTCTCTGGCTGTCTCTCTGTACCTGTCTGTCTCTCTCTGGCTGTCTCTCTGTACCTGTCTGCCAAAGCTGCCTGGAAGTAAGACGCCTACTGAACCTGTCTGTCTCTCTGTACCTGTCTGTCTCTCTCTGGCTGTCTCTCTGTACCTGTCTGTCTCTCTCTGGCTGTCTCTCTGTACCTGTCTGCCAAAGCTGCCTGGAAGTAAGACGCCTACTGAACCTGTCTGTCTCTCTGTACCTGTCATCTGTCTCTCTGTACCTGTCGTCTGTCTCTCTCTGGCTGTCTCTCTGTACCTGTCTGTCTCTCTGGCTGTCTCTCTGTACCTGTCTGTCTCTCTCTGGCTGTCTCTCTGTACCTGTCTGTCTCTCTCTGGCTGTCTCTCTGTACCTGTCTGCCAAAGCTGCCTGGAAGTAAGACGCCATCATGTCATACAACCAATAATGGCTCTAACCCACCGCTGGTACCAGCTCGACAGACAGGCAGACAGGCAGACCGAGACAGACAGACAGACAGGCAGACAGACAGACAGACAGACAGGCAGACAGGCAGACAGACAGGCAGACAGGCAGACAGACAGACAGACAGACAGGCAGACCCAGACAGACAGACAGACACTTTATTCATCCCAAAGGAAATTTTAGGCATCCAGTAGCAAGACAACACAACAAACACATATACACACACATATACACACACATATACACACATATACACACACATATCACACTTATACACACTTATACACACATAGACACACATATATCGCATATACACACTTATACACACTTATACACACACATATACACACATAGACACACATACAGCAGCTTGGAGCCTAGTACTACAAAAAGGAACTTTTAATCAGAATGAAAATCCTGAAAAGGCGAGTAGAGTCGAGCTGACCTTGACCTTGACCTTGACCTTGGTACCATGTGATGGAAAAACATCGTAAATATCCTGTAGACGTTAACGTTAATGTCTGCCCCCATTGTCCCCCAGGGCCATCCTGAAGGAGCTCGGGCTGCAGGGGAAAGTCTCCACCCACCAGATGGCCAAGAAGTGGGACAATCTGAAGAGGAGATACAAGGTTTAATAATTACACACATTAATAATGGCCGATTATATTTAAATAATAATTTTTTTTTATTCATCAGAATCATTTATAATGACAAATAAATCAATCAATCAATTAATAATAAAATAAAATAAAATAAAAACTGACAGTCAACAATATTATGAGCGTTGCATAGTCTGTCCACCAGAGGACGCTCTACAACGTCCCTGTTAGTGATGGCGCTGCATAGTCTGTCCACCAGAGGACGCTCTACAACGTCCCTGTTAGTGATGGCGCTGCATAGTCTGTCCACCAGAGGACGCTCTACAACGTCCCTGTTAGTGATGGCGTTGCATAGTCTGTCCACCAGAGGACGCTCTACAACGTCCCTGTTAGTGATGGCGCTGCATAGTCTGTCCACCAGAGGACGCTCTACAACGTCCCTGTTAGTGATGGCGCTGCATAGTCTGTCCACCAGAGGACGCTCTACAACGTCCCTGTTAGTGATGGCGTTGCATAGTCTGTCCACCAGAGGACGCTCTACAACGTCCCTGTTAGTGATGGCGTTGCATAGTCTGTCCACCAGAGGACGCTCTACAACGTCCCTGTTAGTGATGGTGTTGCATAGTCTGTCCACCAGAGGACGCTCTACAACGTCCCTGTTAGTGATGGTGCTACATAGTCTGTCCACCAGAGGACGCTCTACAACGTCCCTGTTAGTGATGGCGTTGCATAGTCTGTCCACCAGAGGACGCTCTACAACGTCCCTGTTAGTGATGGTGTTGCATAGTCTGTCCACCAGAGGACGCTCTACAACGTCCCTGTTAGTGATGGCGTTGCATAGTCTGTCCACCAGAGGACGCTCTACAACGTCCCTGTTAGTGATGGCGTTGCATAGTCTGTCCACCAGAGGACGCTCTACAACGTCCCTGTTAGTGATGGTGTTGCATAGTCTGTCCTCCAGAGGACGCTCTACAACGTCCCTGTTAGTGATGGTGTTACATAGTCTGTCCACCAGAGGACGCTCTACAACGTCCCCGTTAGTGATGGCGTCCCTGTTAGTGATGGTGTTGCATAGTCTGTCCACCAGAGGACGCTCTACAACGTCCCCGTTAGTGATGGCGTCCCTGTTAGTGATGGTGTTGCATAGTCTGTCCACCAGAGGACGCTCTACAACGTCCCTGTTAGTGATGGTGTTGCATAGTCTGTCCTCCAGAGGACGCTCTACAACGTCCCTGTTAGTGATGGTGTTACATAGTCTGTCCACCAGAGGACGCTCTACAACGTCCCCGTTAGTGATGGCGTCCCTGTTAGTGATGGTGTTGCATAGGCTGTCCACCAGAGGACGCTCTACAACGTCCCTGTTAGTGATGGTGTTACATAGTCTGTCCACCAGAGGACGCTCTACAACGTCCCCGTTAGTGATGGCGTCCCTGTTAGTGATGGTGTTGCATAGTCTGTCCACCAGAGGACGCTCTACAACGTCCCTGTTAGTGATGGCGTTGCATAGTCTGTCCACCAGAGGACGCTCTACAACGTCCCTGTTAGTGATGGCGTTGCATAGTCTGTCCACCAGAGGACGCTCTACAACGTCCCTGTTAGTGATGGCGTTGCATAGTCTGTCCACCAGAGGACGCTCTACAACGTCCCTGTTAGTGATGGTGTTGCATAGTCTGTCCTCCAGAGGACGCTCTACAACGTCCCTGTTAGTGATGGTGTTACATAGTCTGTCCACCAGAGGACGCTCTACAACGTCCCCGTTAGTGATGGCGTCCCTGTTAGTGATGGTGTTGCATAGTCTGTCCACCAGAGGACGCTCTACAACGTCCCCGTTAGTGATGGCGTCCCTGTTAGTGATGGTGTTGCATAGTCTGTCCACCAGAGGACGCTCTACAACGTCCCTGTTAGTGATGGTGTTGCATAGTCTGTCCTCCAGAGGACGCTCTACAACGTCCCTGTTAGTGATGGTGTTACATAGTCTGTCCACCAGAGGACGCTCTACAACGTCCCCGTTAGTGATGGCGTCCCTGTTAGTGATGGTGTTGCATAGGCTGTCCACCAGAGGACGCTCTACAACGTCCCTGTTAGTGATGGTGTTACATAGTCTGTCCACCAGAGGACGCTCTACAACGTCCCCGTTAGTGATGGCGTCCCTGTTAGTGATGGTGTTGCATAGTCTGTCCACCAGAGGACGCTCTACAACGTCCCTGTTAGTGATGGCGTTGCATAGTCTGTCCACCAGAGGACGCTCTACAACGTCCCGTTAGTGATGGCGTTGCATAGTCTGTCCACCAGAGGACGCTCTACAACGTCCCTGTTAGTGATGGCGTTGCATAGTCTGTCCACCAGAGGACGCTCTACAACGTCCCTGTTAGTGATGGCGTTGCATAGTCTGTCCACCAGAGGACGCTCTACAACGTCCCCGTTAGTGATGGCGTCCCTGTTAGTGATGGTGTTGCATAGTCTGTCCACCAGAGGACGCTCTACAACGTCCCTGTTGACAACTCTGATTTTTTTTTTATTAATGTGTTTTTGTTCAAAGGAAACGTTTCATATCTTAAGTTTGTATTTTTCTACATTTTATTTATCAGAACTTTAATATATTTGGACCAGGGTGGTATGATGGACTGGACTCTCTTTCTCTCTAGGATCTGAAGTATCCTCCCGTTGGCATGGAGACCGTAGCAGACAGCTCCTCCTCCTGGCCGTGGTTTCACCTGATGAATGAAGCGATGGAAGGCCGCCTGGCGAGCAGCGCCCCCCTTCTCACCCCCGTCACCCAGGACGATGAGCAGCACCCTGACCCCGCCCCCAGACACCGGCCCCGCGCAGCCGCCCCTCAGCCTCCTGCGTCCTCCTCGGACTACGCGCAGGAAGTGTTCGCTGCCGCCGGGGGGGGGGAGCAGGACCAGCGCTCGGCGGAGGCCTGCGATAGCGGGCTGGAGCGGGAGTGGGACATGGTGGAGAGGGAGCGCGCGCTGGAGCGGGAGCGGGAGATGGTGGACCGAGACCGCGCGGCGCTGGAGCGGGAGCGGGCGGCGGTGCAGGCGGAGCGGCTGTGGCTGGAGAGGGAGCGGGCGGCGGTGGAGCGAGACAGAGCCATGGTGGAGCAGGACCGGGCGGCGCTGGACCAGAGGGCGCTGATGATGAACTCGGTGGGACACGGCGGACACCTCAACGCTCTCATGTAGGCCGCGGGGCGCCACGCGGAGCTAGAGAGACGCCCCGGTCTGTGGCGGAGGTCTGGACCTTCACTCCGGAGGAGGAAAACCTCCCCAACAGACCATAGAGACACTCTGGAGACACTCTGGAGACGCTCTGGAGACACTCTGGAGACACTCTGGAGACATCTTCCACACAAAGTCCTGGAGACATAGAGCGCTGTAACAGGAACAGGAGGCTGCACAATTATAAAAACCTAAAATAAAATTATAAAAACCTCCCAGACAGACCGCAGAGACACTCTGGAGACGGTCCTGGAGACGCTCTGGAGACGCTCTGGAGATGGTCCTGGAGACGCTCTGGAGACGGTCCTGGAGACGCTCTGGAGACATCTTCCACGCAGAGTCCTGGAGACATAGAGTGCTGTAACAGGAACAGGAGGTATCGCCATGGTTTCCTGAAGCGATTAGATCCCAGTTGGATTATTATTATTATTACATTCACATATCAGTGGAGATGGAGAGCCGCACAATTACACATTCATATAGTTCGGGCCAGGCCTGCACGATTCAGGGAAGAATAGGATTTTTTGGCTTTGAATTGATATCACGATTCTCTGCCGTGATGTTTTTGACCAGGACAAAACATCTGGCAGCGTTGTAGACCAGCTGAAGGGACGAAGCATCAAAAACGCTGAACAAAGCATCAAAAAGTGGAAAAACAACAAAAACGGAACAAACTTGGGCAACATGGTGGCCCATTGGTTAGCACTGTGCCCCCACACACACACAACCACCACCATCAGGAACACGTCGTAGGTTCTCCAGTCAGGGCCCTTGAGCGAGGTGCTGGCTCAGATCTGGAGTTGGTCTCCAGGTGCTGTAAATGGCTGCCCCCCCTCTCACAGGGAGGGGTTGGATGCAGAGAAGGAAGTCCGCTGCATGTATGTGACAATAAAGTACCTGTAGTATTTTTTTTGCTGAATTTTAAAATGTCTTATGTACTTTTACCCTGTACGGCGTTCTTTAGGCCGAGAAAGGTGCCTTTTAAATAAAATGTATTATTATTATTATTATTATTATTATTATTATCATTAACAGTATCTTCAGGAACATTTGATTGTTGGGGCGCCTCATCAGCCCGAGCCGGTCGGCCGAGGCTTCAGGGAGGAGGAGAGTCTGCGCTCCGTTGACGCTCGGCGGCTCGGGAGGCCGATGAGAATCAGAGTCATTCAAAACAATCTGGAATTTAAAAATTAATATCGTGATTAATTGTGCAGGCCGAGGTAGGGCGGGGGGGCACGTCCTCAATGGATTGGATTACATTTCCCTTTAGATAACTTGCTTAACCCCGTCCGGAGGAGTGTGGGGACGCCGAGCGCTGTGGGGACGCGTTGGTCGTCTATACAGAGTCATGGGGACGCCGAGCACTGTGGGGACGCGTTGGTCTTCCACACAGAGTCATGGGGACGCCGAGCGCTGTGGGGACGCGTTGGTCGTCTATACAGAGTCATGGGGACGCCGAGCACTGTGGGGACGCCGAGCACTGTGGGGACGCCGAGCACTGTGGGGACGCGTTGGTCTTCCACACAGAGTCATGGGGACGCCGAGCGCTGTGGGGACGCGTTGGTCGTCTATACAGAGTCATGGGGACGCCGAGCACTGTGGGGACGCTGAGCGCTGTGGGGACGCGTTGGTCGTCTATACAGAGTCATGGGGACGCCGAGCACTGTGGGGACGCCGAGCACTGTGGGGACGCGTTGGTCTTCCACACAGAGTCATGGGGACGCCGAGCACTGTGGGGACGCCGAGCACTGTGGGGACGCGTTGGTCTTCCACACAGAGTCATGGGGACGCCGAGCGCTGTGGGGACGCGTTGGTCGTCTATACAGAGTCATGGGGACGCCGAGCACTGTGGGGACGCTGAGCGCTGTGGGGACGCTGAGCGCTGTGGGGACGCGTTGGTCGTCTATACAGAGTCATGGGGACGCCGAGCACTGTGGGGACGCCGAGCACTGTGGGGACGCGTTGGTCTTCCACACAGAGTCATGGGGACGCCGAGCACTGTGGGGACGCCGAGCACTGTGGGGACGCGTTGGTCTTCCACACAGAGTCATGGGGACGCCGAGCGCTGTGGGGACGCGTTGGATGTCTATACAGAGTCATGGGGACGCCGAGCACTGTGGGGACGCGTTGGTCGTCTATACAGAGTCATGGGGACGCCGAGCACTGTGGGGACGCTGAGCGCTGTGGGGACGCTGAGCGCTGTGGGGACGCGTTGGTCGTCTATACAGAGTCATGGGGACGCCGAGCACTGTGGGGACGCGTTGGTCTTCCACACAGAGTCATGGGGACGCCGAGCACTGTGGGGACGCCGAGCACTGTGGGGACGCGTTGGTCTTCCACACAGAGTCATGGGGACGCCGAGCGCTGTGGGGACGCGTTGGTCTTCCATAATGAGTCATGGGGATGCCGAGCACTGTGGGGACGCGTTGGTCTTCCACACAGAGTCATGGGGACGCCGAGCGCTGTGGGGACGCGTTGGTCGTCTATACAGAGTCATGGGGACGCCGAGCGCTGTGGGGACGCGTTGGTCTTCCACACAGTGTCATGTGGACACCGAGCACTGTGGGGACGCGTTGGTCTTCCACACAGAGTCATGGGGACGCCGAGCGCTGTGGGGACGCGTTGGTCGTCTATACAGAGTCATGGGGACGCCGAGCGCTGTGGGGACGCGTTGGTCTTCCACACAGTGTCATGTGGACACCGAGCACTGTGGGGACGCGTTGGTCTTCCACACAGAGTCATGGGGACGCCGAGCGCTGTGGGGACGCGTTGGTCGTCTATACAGAGTCATGGGGACGCCGAGCGCTGTGGGGACGCGTTGGTCTTCCACACAGTGTCATGTGGACACCGAGCACTGTGGGGACGCGTTGGTCTTCCACACAGAGTCATGGGGACGCCGAGCGCTGTGGGGACGCGTTGGTTGTCTATACAGAGTCATGGGGACGCCGAGCACTGTGGGGACGCGTTGGTCTTCCACACAGAGTCATGGGGACGCCGAGCGCTGTGGGGACGCGTTGGTCGTCTATACAGAGTCATGGGGACGCCGAGCGCTGTGGGGACGCGTTGGTCTTCCACACAGTGTCATGTGGACACCGAGCACTGTGGGGACGCGTTGGTCTTCCACACAGAGTCATGGGGACGCCGAGCGCTGTGGGGACGCGTTGGTCGTCTATACAGAGTCATGGGGACACCGAGCACTGTGGGGACGCGTTGGTCTTCCACACAGAGTCATGGGGACACCGAGCACTGTGGGGACGCGTTGGTCTTCCACACAGAGTCATGGGGACGCCGAGCACTGTGGGGACGCGTTGGTCGTCTATACAGAGTCATAGGGACACCGAGCACTGTGGGGACGCGTTGGTCTTCCATACAGAGTCATGGGGACATCGGATATTGGAGACATCAGGCGCTGTGGAGACACGTTGGTCGTCCACAGAGTCGTGACGTATCGCCACGATAACCTGAATCGATCTGAGTCACAAGGTCCCGATTCTGTATCGGAAGGA
>JABXJD010000124.1:242500-247500 GCA_013375575.1 Percina caprodes
TGTATCTATCTGTCTGTCTGTCTGTATCTATCTGTCTGTCTGTCTGTCTGTCTGTCTGTCTGTCTGTCTGTCTGTCTCTATCTGTGTCTGTCTGTATCTATCTGTCTGTCTGTCTGTATCTATCTGTCTGTCTGTCTGTCTGCCTGTCTGTCTGTCTGTCTGTCATGGTCTTCCCTCTCTGCTCAGGTGTAATGTCTTCTCATAATCTGACGTTATAGTCTTCTATAGCTGAAAAGCTGCAGACGTTCCCTGATCACCTAATTAGATTAGAGTCAACGTTATTGACTTGTGTTTTCTCCTTAACTTCTCCAGGACGTGAACACCTGTTTCCTGGTGAAAGTCTTGTGTTTTCTCCTTAACTTCTCCAGGACGTGAACACCTGTTTCCTGGTGAAAGTCTTGTGTTTTCTCCTTAACTTCTCCAGGACATGAACACCTGTTTCCTGGTGAAAGTCTTGTGTTTTCTCCTTAACTTCTCCAGGACGTGAACACCTGTTTCCTGGTGAAAGTCTTGTGTTTTCTCCTTAACTTCTCCAGGACATGAACACCTGTTTCCTGGTGAAAGTCTTGTGTTTTCTCCTTAACTTCTCCAGGACATGAACACCTGTTTCCTGGTGAAAGTCTTGTGTTTTCTCCTTAACTTCTCCAGGACATGAACACCTGTTTCCTGGTGAAGGTCTTGTGTTTTCTCCTTAACTTCTCCAGGACATGAACACCTGTTTCCTGGTGAAAGTCTTGTGTTTTCTCCTTAACTTCTCCAGGACATGAACACCTGTTTCCTGGTGAAAGTCTTGTGTTTTCTCCTTAACTTCTCCAGGACATGAACACCTGTTTCCTGGTGAAAGTCTTGTGTTTTCTCCTTAACTTCTCCAGGACGTGAACACCTGTTTCCTGGTGAAAGTCTTGTGTTTTCTCCTTAACTTCTCCAGGACATGAACACCTGTTTCCTGGTGAAAGTCTTGTGTTTTCTCCTTAACTTCTCCAGGACATGAACACCTGTTTCCTGATGAAAGTCTTGTGTTTTCTCCTTAACTTCTCCAGGACATGAACACCTGTTTCCTGGTGAAAGTCTTGTGTTTTCTCCTTAACTTCTCCAGGACATGAACACCTGTTTCCTGGTGAAAGTCTTGTGTTTTCTCCTTAACTTCTCCAGGACATGAACACCTGTTTCCTGGTGAAAGTCTTGTGTTTTCTCCTTAACTTCTCCAGGACGTGAACACCTGTTTCCTGGTGAAAGTCTTGTGTTTTCTCCTTAACTTCTCCAGGACATGAACACCTGTTTCCTGGTGAAAGTCTTGTGTTTTCTCCTTAATTTACATAATTACAGAGTTTATCTTTTTTTTGTCCTATTATAATTATTTAATCTTGTTTTTCTTCTTAACAGGAAAAACAAGAATGGCAAGACAACAAAACCTCAGTGCAAGTAAGTGTGTGTGTTTGTGTGTGTGTGTTTTTGACACTTCCTCCTAGATTGTTGACAAACCCGGATGCTAAAGGTAGTTCCTTGAAGGAGTGGCTTCACTGGAACAGTTTACAGAGACAGAGAGAGTGATTGCATTACAGCTCTATTTCATCATGTTCTCATAGAATCTGGTGGAGATATGCTGCTCTATACTCGTTAAAAGTAGTGATTATTAACATGGAGTCTGGTGGAGATATGCTGCTCTATACACGCTAAAAGTAGTGATTATTAACATGGAGTCTGGTGGAGATATGCTGCTCTATACACGCTAAAAGTAGTGATTATTAACATGGAGTCTGGTGGAGATATGCTGCTCTATACACACTAAAAGTAGTGATTATTTACATGGAGTCTGGTGGAGATATACTGCTCTATACACGCTAAAAGTAGTGATTATTAACATGGAGTCTGGTGGAGATATGCTGCTCTATACACGCTAAAAGTAGTGATTATTTACATGGAGTCTGGTGGAGATATGCTGCTCTATACACGCTAAAAGTAGTGATTATTAACATGGAGTCTGGTGGAGATATGCTGCTCTATACACGCTAAAAGTAGTGATTATTTACATGGAGTCTGGTGGAGATATACTGCTCTATACACGCTAAAAGTAGTGATTATTTACATGGAGTCTGGTGGAGATATGCTGCTCTATACACGCTAAAAGTAGTGATTATTTACATGGAGTCTGGTGGAGATATGCTGCTCTATAGACACTAAAAGTAGTGATTATTTACATGGAGTCTGGTGGAGATATGCTGCTCTATAGACACTAAAAGTAGTGATTATTTACATGGAGTCTGGTGGAGATATGCTGCTCTATACACGCTAAAAGTAGTGATTATTTACATGGAGTCTGGTGGGTTTGGTGATGGTGATTTCTGTTTCATGTTAAACTAAAAGGATCTTCCTCTTTAACTAAAAGGTCTATCTCTGTAGAGATCCATCCCATAATGTTGTCACACACTTAGAATAATAATCAGTCTGTCAGCATCAACAACACAACTTTTAGTAGTTAAAGGTATTTATTGGCCCTTTGATGCAGCGACAGGTAGGATTATACGTATAGTTTTAAGCGGTGATTTAAACAACTGAAATCTGGATTGTATTCAGCATTTTAAAGGCTTTTCTTTCCTTTTGTTTGCATGAGTAACCTCTAAGCTTCTTTATTGTTCACTCCTTCCCTCACTCCTTTATTTAACCAGGGCGGTGTGCACACATGTAGTGTTAATAAAGGATCAGGATTAAGTTACAGGAACATGCAGGATTATTATGTAAGTGCTTCAGGCACAGAGACTTTAATAAATAGGCTTTTAAAAATAAACCAGAATAGCAAAGGAAAGGACTAATAACGGACTTAATTACTTATTTAACCCTTAAGTTGTCGTCCTGGGTCAAAAACGGACAAAGATTTGACATTTTTGTCCCTTTTCTGGGGGGAATGAGAGGGGGGACGCCAGAGCCGGGGGAATGAGAGGGGGGACGCCAGAGCCGGGGGAATGAGAGGGGGGACGCCAGAGCAGGGGGAATGAGAGGGGGGAACGCCAGAGCAGGGGGAATGAGAGGGGGAACACCAGAGCAAGGGGAATGAGAGGGGGAACACCAGAGCAGGGGGAATGAGAGGGGGAACACCAGAGCAGGGGGAATGAGAGGGGGCGTACCGGTGTAATGCAGCCTCTGTTTCTCCTCCAGAGCTTTTGTTAAGGTGCATGTTGGTGTTGGGGCCAGCGGGGGTTCTCCTCACCATCCTCCTGCACCGATACAGCCTCCCATTCACAGGTAGGAACCATTCACAGGTAGGAACCATTCACAGGTAGGAACCATTCACAGGTAGGAACCATTCACAGGTAGTAACCATTAACAGGTAGGAACCATTTACAGGTAGGAACTAGTACTAGTTACTACTAGTATTAGTTACTTCTAGTTACTACTAGTAGTACTAGTAGTAACTAGTACTAGTAATCTATTCCCGCCGTCGTCCAGGTGTGACTGGGTACTTCTTCTCGTTCCAGGTGAGAGGGGTCGTAGGTTGTCTGAAGGTTTCCTGAAGTCCGGTCCGAACGCCAAGGTGCCCAATAAAGGTCAGGGATGGTTCGACCAATCAGAAGTCCCGCCCCTTCCTGTGTCCCCCACGGGAAGGATGCTCTCTGTATCCTCGTCTATAACTCCTCCCTCCTCGAGGCTCCCTGACCTGCACCCTGTCTGATCTGCTCCCGGTCTGATCTGCTTCCTGTCTGATCTGCTCCCCGTTTGATCTGCTCCCGGTCTGATCTGCTTCCTGTCTGATCTGCTCCCTGTCTGATCTGCTCCCCGTCTGATCTGCTTCCTGTCTGATATGCTTCCTGTCTGATCTGCTTCCTGTCTGATCTGCTCCCCGTTTGATCTGCTCCCGGTCTGATCTGCTTCCTGTCTGATCTGCTTCCTGTCTGATCTGCACCCCGTCTGATCTGCTTCCTGTCTGATCTGCTCCCTGTCTGATCTGCTCCCCGTCTGATCTGCTTCCTGTCTGATATGCTTCCTGTCTGATCTGCTCCCTGTCTGATCTACACACCATCTGATCTGCTCCCCGTCTGATCTGCTTCCTGTCTGATCTGCTCCCGGTCTGATCTGCTCCCGGTCTGATCTGCTCCCGGTCTGATCTGCACCCTGTCTGATCTACACACCATCTGATCTGCTCCAAAAGAGGACGTTTGGTAACCCTCGTGTAATTCATGTCTGTCCACGTTACTACCGGACACATTTCTTCCAAAATAAAGTTCTGTGGTTGACACAGGAAGGGGCGGGACTCCGTCTCTCTGGGTGCTTTTATTCTGACGGGGTTAATGACTGTTTCCTCCCCAGCTGGACCATGTGACCTGATGAGACCCTGTCCCGAGGATAACTTCAGCTTCTTCATCCGGAGCGGAGCTGCCAACGTCCTGGCGCCGAAGATCTGCCTCAATAACAAGCTGTAGGTGTCACAGCCTAATACTTCCTCCTCTACACTTCCAGTCTCCATAACAGACTGAAGGTGTTACAGCCTTATACTTCCTCCTCAACACTTCCTGTCTCAATAACTAGCTGTACGTGTCGCATCCTAATACTTCCTCCTCAACACTTCCTGCCTCCATAGCCGACTGTAGGTGTTACATCCTTAGACTTCCTCCTCAACACTTCCTGTGCTTGTTGTAGTTGCCATGGTAACAGCAGATCTGTCCTCAGGGTGCTGGGAACAGTCTTAAACAACGCTGGACCAGGGATAAATGTTGCTATAATGAACGGTGAGTGTCTCTAATGTCTCTAATGTCTCCGTCTCTAACCCTCCCAATGTGTCTCTAACGTCTCTGTCTCTAATGTCTCCGTCTCTAACGTCTCCGTCTCTAATGTCTCCGTCTCTAACGTCTCCGTCTCTAATGTCTCCGTCTCTAATGTCTCCGTCTCTAACGTCTCCGTCTCTAATGTCTCCGTCTCTAACGTCTCCGTCTCTAATGTCTCCGTCTCTAATGTCTCCGTCTCTAACCCTCCCAATGTGTCTCTAACGTCTCTGTCTCTAATGTCTC
>JABXJD010000124.1:250000-257500 GCA_013375575.1 Percina caprodes
CACTACATCACACACTACATCACACTACATCACACACTACATCACACTACATCATACTACATCACACTACATCACATACTACATCATACTACATCATATACTACATCACACACTACATCACACTACATCACACTACATCACACACTACATCACACTACATCACATACTACATCACATACTACATCATACTAAATCACACTACATCACATACCACATTATACTACATCACACTACATCATACTACATCACACTACATCACATACTACATCACATACTACATCACACTACATCACACTACATCACATACTACATCACACTACATCACATACTACATCACACACATCACATACTACATCACATACTACATCATACTACATCATAACTACATCATACTACATCATAACTACATCATAACTACTTCATACTGACTTACTTACTTGACTTTGACTCCAGTACCCATAATGCACGTTGTCCTGGGCGATTATTCCAGCCTATCAGATCGTATATAACGGATCTTTTTCCATATTCGTGTGTTTCAGTACCTGAAGAACGACAACGCAAACAATAAATATGACAACTGGCCCGAGCTCATCGAGCTTCAGGGATGCATCCCCAGATACCTGGAGTGACCCGCTTCGTCCTAAAGGGACATTTCAACCCCTCCAACCAGCTGCAGGAGGAACGGTTGTCATGGTTACTGTAAAAAGACGAGGCGTTGCATGTAAAGTGATCTCTGGACCAAGCAGACGCACACACAAGTCTCTGATCTGTGTGTGCCTGTGTGAGTGTGAGAGACACACTCTGGACCGCTGGGTGCTGGGAGACGGACGCTGTGGACCGCTGGGTGCTGGGAGACGGACGCTGTGGACCGCTGGGTGCTGGGAGACGGACGCTGTGGACCGCTGGGTGCTGGGAGACGGACGCTGTGGACCGTTGGGTGCTGGGAGACGGACGCTGTGGACCGTTGGGTGCTGGGAGACGGACGCTGTGGACCGTTGGGTGCTGGGAGACGGACGCTGGGTGGAGACGCTGTGGACCGTGGGTGCTGGGAGACGGACGCTGTGGACCGTTGGGTGCTGGGAGACGGACGCTGTGGACCGCTGGGTGCTGGGAGACGGACGCTGTGGACCGCTGGGTGCTGGGAGACGGACCGCTGGGTGCTGGGAGACGGACGCTGGGAGACGGACGCTGTGGACCGTTGGGTGCTGGGAGACATCATGTTGTAAAACTGGTGGAAACGATGCAGCGTTGTTGTTGTTGTTTCTTTTGATAATAAATAAATCACAAAGATGTCCATCTGCTGTTTGAACAAAAGCTCTTTAACACACACACACACACACACCCCCACACCCACACACACACATATATACACATATACACACATATACACACACACATATACACACACACATATACACACACACACAGATAGACGCGCACACACACACACACACACACACACACACACACACAGATAGACGCGCGCACACACACACACACACACACACATATACACACACACACACCCACACATATACACACACATATACACATACACACACATATACACACACAGACACTAATATATTGTACAACAATGTTCATAATTATGCGTGTTCCCTATCAAAATAAACCAATAAAGTAGAATTAATTATTCACTCATTCTTATTTTAGTTAATTAGTTTTTTTGCGGCGGAACCCAAGTCGCAGAGACATGTTTCCGCCCGAACATTTACACGTTGAAGGATTTCCTTCACCCTCGTATCTGATTGGCTGTACCAACCGCCAATGAACATAAATGGAAAGAAGGCGAAGACCTGATTGGCTTTCTCATATCCGGAAACAGCCAAGAAGAAGAAGCTGATTGGCGGCTCTGGTAAAAGAGAATGGCGGAGCGTGTTGGAGAAATCTTGTTTTTCTTTTAAGTTTCTGTGGAATTAAATTCAACTTTTCTTTAGTTCAGACTGTAAAATGGCGACGTTGGTTCTGGACAACGGAGCCTACACGGCGAAGATAGGCTACAGCCAGGAGACGGCCAGGTAGGTCCGGGTCTTAATCAAGTCCACCGGTAATGATCCGTATCAAAGCGTCACAGTGTACCTACAACCAGTGACGTTATTGTGACGTATCGTCCAGGCTCCGTTCTCCGGGACCGAGACCCGGACTCAGTCCTCCGGGACCGAGACCCGAACCCCGTCCTCCGGGACCGAGACCCGAACCCCGTCCTCCGGGACCGAGACCCGGACTCAGTCCTCCGGGACCGAGACCCGATGTTTTATGAAATCTTTATACAGGTTCGGGAGTGGTCGGCCACAAAACACACAAACACCGTATCTGCTAGAATAAATGAGTCTTTTTACTCCCCGCAGCATACAGCAAAACAACAAGCTTTCAAAGCTTTCAACACGTGATGCTAATGAACCTCTCATCAGAGCTCTGACCGTGACACCGGACTGGAGAGCCGGCAGAGCAGCATCAACGTAGCTGGGGGTCCGTACGCGACCCGCAGCAGACTCTGTCCGGCCGAGGGATTTCCCCGTCTTTTATTTTCTTAGCAAGCAAAGGATAGTGTGCGAGCCAGGAGGGCCGGTCCCTGCTCTCAGCCTTTCCCTTGATAAGAACAGCCGCTCTCAAAACATGATCTCGATACGCGACCAAAACAAGTTCTAACTAATCAAAGCAAGTTATACAAGATGCAGAATAAAAAGACTAAATAATGGTTATACAAGTGGTCTAATCAAAATGTTTTAGAGTGTTGTCAAGAAGCATAACAAAACATTACATTTTCACATCACCCGAACCCCGTTCTCCGGGACCGAGACCCGGACTCCGTTCTCCGGGACCGAGACCCGGACTCCGTTCTCCGGGACCGAGACCCGGACTCCGTTCAGAAAAAGCTCAGTTTTATTTTCTCGAGCGTTTTAAATAAATATTCCCGACGCGGAGCATCACTTACGGCCGGAAACGAAGCTCCGGGACTCAGAGTTAAATTAATGAAAACACATTTTCAGTTTTAGATTTATTTGCCAGACATTTGAGACATATAAGTCTGTTTTTATATTTTATATTTATATTTATTTAATTGATACTGTTTATTGATGCCTAGTGGGGAAATTACAATTTACACTCTGTTCTGTTAGTAATCACCACACACACACACACACACACACGTATGTATATATATATATATATATGTACACTACCGTTCAAAAGTTTGGGGTCACATTGAAATGTCCTTATCTTTGAAGGAAAAGCACTGTACTTTTCAATGAAGATAACTTTAAACTAGTCTTAACTTTGAAGAAATCCACTCTATACATTGCTAATGTGGTAAATGACTATTCTAGCTGCAAATGTCTGGTTTTTGGTGCAATATGTACATACAGGTAAAAGCCAGTAAATTAGAATATTTTGAAAAACTTGATTTATTTCAGTAATTGCATTCAAAAGGTGTAACTTGTACATTATATTTATTCATTGCACACAGACTGATGCATTCAAATGTTTATTTCATTTAATTTTGATGATTTGAAGTGGCAACAAATGAAAATCCAAAATTCCGTGTGTCACAAAATTAGAATATTGTGTAAGGGTTAAATTTTGAAGACACCTGGTGCCACAAAGTAATCAGCTGATTAACTCAAAACACCTGCAAAGGGCTTTAAATGGTCTCTCAGTCCAGTTCTGAAGCCTACACAAACATGGGGAAGACTTCAGATTTGACAGCTGTCCAAAAGGCGACCATCGACACATTGCACAAGGAGGGAAAGACACAAAAGGTTATTGCTGAAGAGGCTGGCTGTTCTCAGAGCTCTGTGTCCAAACACATTAATAGAGAGGCAAAGGGAAGGAAAAACTGTGGTCAGAAAAAGTGTACAAGCGATAGGGATCACCGCGCCTAGTCAAGATTGTGAAAAAGGTGTGGACAGCTGCTGGAGTCAGTGCTTCAAGATCCACCACCAAGAGACGCTTGAAAGACATGGGTTTCAACTGCCGCATACCTCGTGTCAAGCCACTGTTGACCAAGAAACAGCGAAAAGCGTCTCACCTGGGCTAAGGAAAAAAGAGCTGGACTGCTGCTGAGTGGTCCAAAGTCATGTTTTCTGACGAAAGCAAATTTTGCATTTCCTTTGGAAATCGAGGTCCCAGAGTCTGGAGGAAGACAGGAGAGGCACAGGATCCACGTTGCCTGAAGTCTAGTGTAAAGTTTCCACCATCAGTGATGGTTTGGGGTGCCATGTCATCTGCTGGTGTCGGTCCACTCTGTTTCCTGAGATCCAGGGTCAACGCAGCCGTCTACCAGCAAGTTTTAGAGCACTTCATGCTTCCTGCTGCTGACCTGCTCTATGGAGATGGAGATTTCAGGTTCCAACAGGACTTGGCGCCTGCACACAGCGCAAAATCTACCCGTGCCTGGTTTACGGACCATGGTATTTCTGTTCTAAATTGGCCAGCCAACTCCCTGACCTTAGCCCCATAGAAAATCTGTGGGGTATTGTGAAAAGGAAGATGCAGAATGCCAGACCCAAAACGCAGAAGAGTTGAAGGCCACTATCAGAGCAACCTGGGCTCTCATAACACCTGAGCAGTGCCAGAAACTCATCGACTCCATGCCACGCCGCATTAATGCAGTAATTGAGGCAAAAGGAGCTCCAACCAAGTATTGAGTATTGTACATGCTCATATTTTTCATTTTCATACTTTTCAGTTGGCCAACATTTCTAAAAACTCCCTTTTTTGTATTAGCCTTAAGTAATATTCTAATTTTGTGACACACGGAATTTTGGATTTTCATTTGTTGCCACTTCAAATCATCAAAATTAAATGAAATAAACATTTGAATGCATCAGTCTGTGTGCAATGAATAAATATAATGTACAAGTTACACCTTTTGAATGCAATTACTGAAATAAATCAAGTTTTTCAAAATATTCTAATTTACTGGCTTTTACCTGTAGGTGTATAGAGGCCCATTTCCATAACTATCACTCCAGTGTTCTAATGGTACAATGTGTTTGCTCATTGGCTCAGAAGGCTAATTGATGATTAGAAAACCCTTGTGCAATCATGTTCACACATCTGAAAACAGTTTAGGTCGTTACAGAAGCTACAAAACTGACCTTCCTTTGAGCAGATTGAGTTTCTGGAGCATCACATTTGTGGGGTCAATTAAACGCTCAAAATGGCCAGAAAAAGAGAACTTTCATCTGAAACTCGACAGTCTATTCTTGTCCTTAGAAATGAAGGCTATTCCATGCGAGACATTGCTAAGAAATTGAAGATTTCCTACAACGGTGTGTACTACTCCCTTCAGAGGACAGCACAAACAGGCTCTAACCAGAGTAGAAAAAGAAGTGGGAGGCCGCGTTGCACAACTGAGCAAGAAGATAAGTACATTAGAGTCTCTAGTTTGAGAAACAGACGCCTCACAGGTCCCCAACTGGCATCTTCATTAAATAGTACCCGCAAAACACCAGTGTCAACATGTACAGTGAAGAGGCGGCTGCGGGATTCTGGGCTTCAGGGCAGAGTGGCAAAGAAAAGCCATATCTGAGACTGGCCAATAAAAGAAAAAGATTAAGATGGGCAAAAGAACACAGACATTGGACAGAGGAAGACTGGAAAAAGTGTTGTGGACGGATGAATCCAAGTTTGAGGTGTTTGGATCACAAAGAAGAACGTTTGTGAGACGCAGAACAAATGAAAAGATGCTGGAAGAATGCCTGACGCCATCTGTTAAGCATGGTGGAGGTAATATGATGGTCTGGGGTTGCTTTGGTGCTGGTAAGGTGGGAGATTTGTACAGGGTAAAAGGGATTCTGAATAAGGAAGGCTATCACTCCATTTTGCAACGCCATGCCATACCCAGTGGACAGCGCTTGATTGGAGCCAATTTCATCCTACAACAGGACAATGACCCTAAACACACCTCCAAATTGTGCAAGAACTATTTAGAGCAGAAGCAGGCAGCTGGTATTCTATCGGTAATGGAGTGGCCAGCGCAGTCACCAGATCTGAACCCCATTGAGCTGTTGTGGGAGCAGCTTGACCGTATGGTACCAAGAAGTGCCCATCCAACCAATCCAACTTGTGGGAGCTGCTTCTGGAAGCGTGGGGTGCAATTTCTCCAGATTACCTCAACAAATTAACAGCTAGAATGCCAAAGGTCTGCAATGCTGTAATTGCTGCAAATGGAGGATTCTTTGACGAAAGCAAAGTTTGATGTAAAAAAAATCTTATTTCAAATACAAATCATTATTTCTAACCTTGTCAATGTCTTGACTCTATTTTCTATTCATTTCACAACGTATGGTGGTGAATAAGTGTGACTTTTCAGGAAAACACAAAATTGTTTGGGTGACCCCAAACTTTTGAACGGTAGTATATATATATATATATATATATATATATATATATATATATATATATATATATATATATATATATATATATATATACACACACACACACATATACATATACACACACACACACACATAGACATATATACACACACACACACACACATAGACATATATACACACACACACACACACATAGACATATACACACACACATATACACACACACACACACACACACATACATATATACACACACACACACACACACACACACACACACACACAGCACACACACAGTACCCAGGTACACCTTTCACCACTCCAACACCATGCTTTGGTCTGTATGGGGACTTGAACCAGCAACCCCCATGGCGTCTGATAAGAAGTACAGGGCTCTCTTCAGTCACTGTTGAGGTTTTGTCTCAATCCCAGTCCTACCTGTCTGAGCCCATGTGGTCTCACTCAGCACCTGAGATCCATTGGATTGGATTGGGCCTAATTCCCCATTGTAACCTCTCTCTCTCCCCCCCCTCTGTCTGTCTCTCTCTCTCTCCCCCAGTGTCATCCCTAACTGCCAGTTTCGCTCCAAGACGTCCAGATTAAAAACCTTCACAGCCAACCAGCTCGATGAGATCAAAGATCGATCCGGTCTCTTCTACATCCTCCCCTTCCAGAAGGTGAGAGACCACGTGGACCGGGTTTGGAATCGTTTCAGACGGAGCGAATACGATGAAGGATCTTAAGGCCGATACGAATATTTGGTTATTTAAAAATCCAATATGCCGATATATCAGCAGATATATATATTTTTAAATAATCCAGAAACGCAACAAAATACAAACAGATTCCCAACATTAGGTATTAGTAGTAATTTATGAGTTCTCACTAAAATAATATGATAATTATTAGTTTTATTGTCACATCAGAACATCAAAATATAATAAAGTTCTGATAATAAAATGTAGACAAATGCTTTGATATCGGCCGATATATATATCAGCTGATATATATATCAGCTGATATATATATCAGCTGATATATCGGCTGATATATATATCAGCTGATATATATATCAGCTGATATATATATCAGCTGATATATCAGCTGATATATCAGCTGATATATCAGCTGATAT
>JABXJD010000124.1:262500-285000 GCA_013375575.1 Percina caprodes
GTGTGCCTACAACTTGGTGCAAATCTGAATAGCAATACAATTTAAAAAAAAATAAGTGTTAAGTTTATTCTCCCTTCAGAGATAGAACTGTTTAAAACCTATTTAAGACATTTCTGTCTCCCAGGAACAGCTATGACGTAGCTAGCACTGAACCAACCAGACTCCATGTAAAAAACAGTCCTTTTAGCGTGTATAGAGCCAACATATTTTCACATGTAAATCAGTAACATATGTGTTAATTTCAACCAACACTAGAGTTGTGATGGTTGTAAGAGTGTAGAGAAGACCAAAAACAGCTTTTCATAGTTTTATTTGGTTTCTGTCGAGTTTGAATGGAAGGTGTTATACGATGCTAAAATGACTAATTATTTACATGGAGTCTGGTGGGATTAGCGAGCCTTAGCAATACAATATATAATATATTACCCCAGTTTTGCTAAAGGTTTTAAATGTATACAGTATATTTTAAAGGCTGAAGTGTTAAGTGTCTTATCCCTACATTTAGCATGTATAGAGCCAACATATTTTCACATGTAAATTGGTAAAGTATGTGTTTATTTCATATAATGTATAAAGTAGAGCCGACCGATTTATAAGACCGATACGAATATTTGGTTATTTAAAAATCCGATATTCCGATATATCGGCCGATATATATTTAAAGAAAATGCAGAAACTGCCAACCATGTCATGAGTGATGGCGTTGCATAGTCTGTCCACCAGAGGACGCTCTACAACGTCCCTGTTAGTGATGGCGTTGCATAGTCTGTCCACCAGAGGACGCTCTACAACGTCCCTGTTAGTGATGGCGTTGCATAGTCTGTCCACCAGAGGACGCTCTACAACGTCCCTGTTAGTGATGGCGTTGCATAGTCTGTCCACCAGAGGACGCTCTACAACGTCCCTGTTAGTGATGGTGTTGCATAGTCTGTCCACCAGAGGACGCTCTACAACGTCCCTGTTAGTGATGGTGTTGCATAGTCTGTCCACCAGAGGACGCTCTACAACGTCCCTGTTAGTGATGGTGTTGCATAGTCTGTCCACCAGAGGACGCTCTACAACGTCCCTGTTAGTGATGGTGTTGCATAGTCTGTCCACCAGAGGACGCTCTACAACGTCCCTGTTAGTGATGGTGTTGCATAGTCTGTCCACCAGAGGACGCTCTACAACGTCCCTGTTAGTGATGGCGTTGCATAGTCTGTCCACCAGAGGACGCTCTACAACGTCCCTGTTAGTGATGGCGTTGCATAGTCTGTCCACCAGAGGACGCTCTACAACGTCCCTGTTAGTGATGGTGTTGCATAGTCTGTCCACCAGAGGACGCTCTACAACGTCCCTGTTAGTGATGGCGTTGCATAGTCTGTCCACCAGAGGACGCTCTACAACGTCCCGTTAGTGATGGCGTTGCATAGTCTGTCCACCAGAGGACGCTCTACAACGTCCCTGTTAGTGATGGCGTTGCATAGTCTGTCCACCAGAGGACGCTCTACAACGTCCCTGTTAGTGATGGTGTAGCATAGTCTGTCCACCAGAGGACGCTCTACAACGTCCCTGTTAGTGATGGCGTTGCATAGTCTGTCCACCAGAGGACGCTCTACAACGTCCCTGTTAGTGATGGTGTTGCATAGTCTGTCCACCAGAGGACGCTCTACAACGTCCCTGTTAGTGATGGCGTTGCATAGTCTGTCCACCAGAGGACGCCTACAACGTCCCTGTTAGTGATGGTGTTGCATAGTCTGTCCACCAGAGGACGCTCTACAACGTCCCTGTTAGTGATGGTGTTGCATAGTCTGTCCACCAGAGGACGCTCTACAACGTCCCTGTTAGTGATGGCGTTGCATAGTCTGTCCACCAGAGGACGCTCTACAACGTCCCTGTTAGTGATGGCGTTGCATAGTCTGTCCACCAGAGGACGCTCTACAACGTCCCTGTTAGTGATGGTGTTGCATAGTCTGTCCACCAGAGGACGCTCTACATTACAATAATCCGTCTGTACGTGTTTTCCTGACTGCAGAGATGCACGCCCACTTCTACCAGAACATCGTCCTGACGGGAGGAAACACGTTGTTCTCCGGCTACAGAGAGCGACTGGAGGCCGAGCTGCGCTCGCTCGCCCCCGCCCACCTCCCCGTGTCCGTCCTACAACCTGCAAAGTATGTCCAGCTGGATTTTATAATCGTACACAGGGCTCAAAGTGTGTGTGTGTGTGTGTGTGTGTGTGTGTGACTCCTGAATCCCGTCCTGTTTGTCTAAAGTTATCAAACGAAAGAGGTGCATCGTGGGTAATGTAGGCACCAGCTTTTTAAAAGAAATGGGGGCAGTTTGGGTGAAAGAACCCAAACTTCTGATGTAGAAACTTTAAAAACGGGTCAGATTTGACCCGAGGACACCAGGAGGGTTAACAGCCTGACTCACACAGACTATAATACTGTCATTAATGGTCATTAATAGTCATTAATAGTCATTAAAGGTCATTAATGGTGTTGCACTGTGTCGTCCTGCAGTCCCATCTGTTACCCGTGGGAGGGGGGGAAGCTGCTGGCCCACAGTCCAGACTACGATGAGATAGTGGTGACGCGCGAGGACTACGAAGAGAACGGACATTTCATCTGTGAAGAAAAGTTCGATATTTGACTAAAATGAAACTGGGCTGCAGATAGTTCTTCATCATCATCATCATCATCATCCTCATCCTCATCATCATGATGGACTGGAGGAAATAAATCTGCATCTTAACAGATCCAAGGAACAAAAAAATCTACAAACTGACTCAATTCTGATTTAACCTTCATGTTGTCTTCATGTTGTCCCCATGTTGTCTTCATGTTGTCCCCATGTTGTCCCCATGTTGTCTTCATGTTGTCCCCATGTTGTCTTCATGTTGTCTTCATGTTGTCTTCATGTTGTCCCCATGTTGTCTTCATGTTGTCTTCATGTTGTCCCCATGTTGTCTTCATGTTGTCTTCATGTTGTCTTCATGTTGTCCCCATGTTGTCTTCATGTTGTCCTCATGTTGTCCCCATGTTGTCCCCATGTTGTCTTCATGTTGTCCCCATGTTGTCTTCATGTTGTCCCCATGTTGTCCCCATGTTGTCTTCATGTTGTCCCCATGTTGTCCCCATGTTGTCCCCATGTTGTCCCCATGTTGTCCCCATGTTGTCTTCATGTTGCCCTCATGTTGTCCTCATGTTGTCTTCATGTTGTCCCCATGTTGTCTTCATGTTGTCTTCATGTTGCCCCCATGTTGTCTTCATGTTGCCCTTATGACAGGATGTCTTTAAAATGCAAAATGGCTTCAAATAAGTTAAATGTGAAATTAAAGGTTGTTTTTTTTACTTTAACATTATTTCCGTGTCTGTGCTGAATGTTTTTATCCAAACTGTCATACATTTTGTAAGTTGACAGGTTGTTAATGAGTATGATTTCAGACAAATATTCAACCATCAGATAACATATAAATAAGTGTTGTCTCTGGTCTTATTCCTATTTCTTTAAGTCTTTGTATGTGGTTAATTTTTATTTGCCTTTTTACTTTAATGTCTATTAATCTACAAGAAACCTGAAGTAGTCTGATCTAAAGGAACAAAATGTTAATTTTTATCGATATTTTCAAGCAAAAATGAAATGACAGATGCAACATTCTTCCTAGGAGCCAGTTTTTTTTTAATTTACACATCTTATTGTCACATATATGTAGTTAAGTGTCTCCAGTATTTTACATTTTGATCATTACTTGAAGGTTTATGCAAAAGTTAATTTCATTGACAGTTCAGACATTTGTGTGTGTGATAGATTTCTTGCTCTCAGGCAGAAGGATTTTTAAAGAGATATTTCATAAGGTATAAAGTGACTAAAGAGCGACTTCTATTCCAAATATTTTTCTTTACTTTTGCAATCTAGTGCCAATATGAGTCAACAAAGGACAGAGTGCTTTACATACTTTGTGACTTTTCCCCTTATAATTGCGACGGCTTGTCCCGCCCTAATATTTTATTACTCTGCCTCTGATTTGCTTACCTTGACAACCCTAACCAATCCTGCTCCTCTTGCCTAAACCTAACCAATCAACTAGCCAATCAGAGGCAGAGGAGGGCGGGTCATACCGTCGCCATCCTGTGAAGAAATAATTAGCAACCTGCGTTTTGTGGCGGGAAACGAGCCGAAATTCGACGACGCTAGCTCGGTTAGCATTGCTCTGCTTGGTTAGGGTTGTGACCAGTTTAATTTAGCTTCACTCACGTAGCATAAAAGCTACAAGCCAGGAGAGAAGTCCGTTTGAGTTAAAGAGTTAACTTAAACTACGTTATGTCCGTCTGTTAATGACATTCATCAAACAGTAGCTAGCTAGCTAAGTTAGTTAGACTTATTAGCAGCAACCGCTAAGCTAACAGTTAGCTCGGTAGCATTAGCCATCGTTAGCAGAATCCAGTTTGTGTTGTTTACCCGGATAAGCTCCCTTAAAGTTCACTAAACCCGATTATAAGATGGCAGCAGTGAGAAAACAGATGAAGAAAAAACACCCAGAGGTAAAATTGGAGAAAAAGGAGTTTGAGTTCATTCAAGAGGATGAAAAGAAAGAGCAGAGCGGCTCGGATGACAGTGCTAGAGATGGTAAGTGGAGCTAATGCTAGCTTAGCTATTTTTCACATTCGAATAACTGTGCTAATAAATGGACATTAACTTTGGATATTTGTCTTAAGATGAAACTCCAATAGTGGACAAGCAGGGCAAGAAGAGACCCGCAGCGGACTTTGATGAGGAGGGGGTGACGCATGCTGTGGGGTATTTACACTCTTTTTACTACAGTCTTATTTATTAGCGCAACAGTGACTGTGCATTTCTAACGGCTCTGGTTCCGGAGGTTATCGCCATTCAATATCTCCATTGACGTCTTATAAAATTCTGATATAAATAATTGTAATCGTGGAAACAAGCCAACAAGTTACGTGATAAATCATTACCATAAATCATTTAATTCGGCGCTGAATAATTTTTTTTAAAACGGACGAAAAGGTACAATACTGTACAGAAACCATTAGAGACGTTCGCTTTAGCCGTTTGCCCGATCGCGGGTTCGGGAAGAGGGCGCTGGACCAATCAGAGACGTCGCTGTACCGCTTAGGATTGTGGGTAGTGTAGTTTCTCTCTATGACATCGTGAATAAAACATGTTTTTCATAAACAAGGTTGATTTCATACGGATTTCTGGCTTCTACAGGGAAATGAACATTTGTTTCATGAGTATAACTTAGGAAAATATTTCAACAATCAGAGAATAATTTGATTTAATGTTATCTTTGGTGTTATTGTCTTTTTATGGTTCATTTGTATCTACCTTTTAAAGAAAGTATTTTCGTTAATCTACAAGAAACTTGAAATAGTTTGATCCAAAGCAACATATTCTGTATTTTTTGGGTATTTTTGTGCAAAAAGAACGAGTTGAACAAAATAATAATATTTTGAATAATAATCAAAATCCTTGAAGAGAAAATTAACGGTATTTTTACTCCCAGAAACTCATTGTGGAGCCCTGTATTAAATGTTTTCTGATTCTGTACAGCAGCAAACGTAAACTTGTATGTCAAAGTATATGTATATATCAAGTATATGCATATATCAAGTATATGTATATATCAAGTATATGTGTATATGTCAAGTATATGTGTAGATATCAAGTATATATGTATATATCAAGTATATGTGTATATATCAAGTATATATGTATATATCAAGTATATGTGTATATGTCAAGTATATATGTAGATATCAAGTATATGTGTAGATATCAAGTATATATGTATATATCAAGTATATGTGTAGATATCAAGTATATGTGTAGATATCAAGTATATGTATATATGAAGTATATATGTATATATCAAGTATATGTGTATATCACGTTTCCCTTCCCAACCTTTCAGAAATGAGGTCCAGTCCATGCTGGAGAGATTCGGAGGTAAGCAGGTTTTTGCAGGTGTGTTGATGTTAGTTTTTCTTCTGGTTGTGATTTAGTTACATTTTATATATATATGAAGCTACAACATTGTCGATTAAATTAAATAGGGTTGAAATTAATGATTAATTACATAATTGTTTATTGATCTCTTGAGATGATTGTGTGTGTGTGTCTGGGAGGGGGGGGGGCTCATGTTAATGTTAAAAAACCTCAAAGTGAAAATTTTCATGGCATGGGACCTTTTACTTTTTAGTATTTTGCGATTATAATTTTTTTTGAAGGGGGGGTCATTTTCAGCTTTTTTTGAAAGGACAGCTAAACACATGAAAGGGAGAATGAGCTGCATAGGGCCGCAGGGCGGAGTCGAACTTGTGCCCGCTGCATTGAGGAGTAAACCTCTATGTATGGGCGCCCACTCTACCAGCTGAGCCACCCGGGCGCCTGACAGACCACTTTTAAGGAGCTTTGTGACGCATTTCAGGAATGTGGAGCGGCAGCCTTGCCAGGCTCAGTCCGATGAGAAGAGACCTGAAGTTAAAGACCTTAATTAAAACATTTAAAAGCATAAATACTTGTATACGCAGTGCTGTGTCATTTGCTTCCAGCTGATATCAGTAAAGTGATGCAGACCAAGAAGAAACGTCTGGAGTGTTTGACGAAGAACTACATGAAGGGAAGCCAACACAAGCTGGAGCAGCTGTGGAACGTCTATCACGCTCAGAGGTGGGTTCAGGGTTTCTTTTAGGGTTCAGGTTTTAAGTCTGCAGAGTCTGTGTGGCCCTGAAGACATGAACACAACATCACTTAGTTAACATAAGATATGCAGCTACAACATTGATTTAAATTAAATAGGGTTGAAATTAATGATTTATTACATAACTGTTTATTGATCTTTTGGGATGATTGTGTGTGTGTCTCACTCTCCCCCGTGTGTGTGTGTGTGTGTGTGTGTTTGTCTCTCTGTGTGTGTGTGTGTTTGTGTGTGTCTTTCTCTCTGTGTGTGTGTGTGTGTGTGTGTGTGTGTCTCTCTCTCTCTCTCTCTCTCTCTCTCTGTGTGTGTGTGTGTGTGTGTGTGTGTGTGTGTGTGTGTCTCTCTCTCTCTCTCTCTCTCTCTCTCTCTCTCTCTCTGTGTGTGTGTGTGTGTGTGTGTGTGTGTGTGTGTCTCTCTCCCTCTCTCTCTCTGCAGACAGAAGATAACCAGCCAGTACTCCCAGCAGGTGTCCTCAGCGCTGCAGCAGTGGGAGACTGAAGCCCAGCGAGCTGAGGAGCAGGAAGAGAAGTTCAACGTTAGTTCATTTCCTTGTTTGATTGGTTAGAGGAGGCAACACATGCTCTTTGACTTCTAGTGCTCCAGTTTAAATAAAAAGTCCTCCCCGAGCATATTTATTGTTCAGTCCAATCCTGTAAAAACAACAAATGAGACCGAGGAATGCAAAGTTCATCACCAACAGCTGGAGAGTTGGTTGGAAAGATGCTGGTCTTATTATTTATTATCATGAAGCATTTGTCATTCTAAATCCATCTGTTGATTTAATCAACAGAGCGGTGGCTTTGAGACAAGAAAAGCACAATACAAATGTAGTTAATTAACATCTGGAAAACGTAGTTTCTACACAATTAATCCTGCAAAAGCACCACTTTAAATCTGGTGTTCACCAGAAATGTGCTCATAAGTTTTTGTTGGAAATTAGTAGTTAAGCATAAAAAATGACTCAGCTAAAGAAATCTTAGTATTGGGGCGGCTGTGGCTCAGTGATAGAGCGGTTGCCTGGAAGGTTGGCGGTTCAATGCCCGCCCCTGCAGTCCCATGTCGAAGTGTCCTTGGGCAAGACAATGAACCCTGAGTTGCCCCCTGTCCTCGCGTCAAGTGTTTTATATCAGAAATATGGATTTCTTATAAGCAAATTGCCCCAAAACAACACTGATGATTCCAACGTTCTTCAGGTAAAATTAATGATTACTGTCATTGAAGTTTTGGGTGTTTTATTTAATCTAATTTTTTTTTAATGCTTTCCAAACAGTATCCGGACTAAACTTTGACATCAACCCATCTGAGATCCACTTAACATCCTCTGTGGTCCTCTATAAGTCAAAATAATTCATAATATAATTTAATTTCTACCTTTTACAACTAAAAACTTATATATAAATGGGGTTTGTTGACCATGAATTCCAAGAACAAGTGTAAAAGCTGTTCAGCTCAGGTTTTTAAAAAGCTGGAAAAAGTGACAAATAAAAAAATGTTTATTTTCAATTTTGACCTGGAAGGACAAGTTCATGGTTAACGGGAAGAAAACACGAGGGTTAAAATACAACTACACAGTCCTAACTAAAATATACACCAAAGGGTTCAATGACAGCTTCTATTTGTTGAAGAATTGCATGAATAAGAGAGAGAGAGAGAGAGAGAGAAAGAAAGAACATGTTATCAACTTCATCACCTGTTTGTTCTCTCTGCAGAGTCTGTTCAGGCAGCAGCAGAAGATCCTGCAGCAGGCCCGAGTAGTCCAGAACCAGAAGCTGAAGACGGTCCGAGAGCTGTACGAGCAGTTTGTGAAGGTAACCTGACACATGCAGAAATGAGTTGCTTGAGGTCGTGGTGCAGAGGACCGTACGATGAAATTACTCCAAACCATCACTTTAAATGAAGAAACTGAAGCTGTTTCTGTTTCCTCCAGAACATGGAGGACATGGAGAAGAGCCACGACTCTTTCCTGCAGGGGGCGCAACAAGAGCTGAGGAAGGAGATGGCCACGCTGCAGAAGAAGATCCTCATGGACACGGTGAGTGCAGGTTGTCACTGCCCGATGTGAGGAGAGGGCAGATTGGAGTCGCGCATGTGTCACTTTGCGACAAGTACGAGATGCTAACGAGAGACTTCTGTAGCGTCTGAAGTAGCCTCCGAGATGCTAACGAGAGACTTCTGTAGCGTCTGAAGTAGCCTCCGAGATGCTAACGAGAGACTTCTGTAACGTCTGAAGTAGCCTCCGAGATGCTAACGAGAGACTTCTGTAACGTCTGAAGTAGCCTCCGAGATGCTAACGAGAGACTTCTGTAACGTCTGAAGTAGCCTCCGAGATGCTAACGAGAGACTTTTGTAACGTCTGAAGTAGCCTCCGAGATGCTAACGAGAGACTTCTGTAGCGTCTGAAGTAGCCTCCGAGATGCTAACGAGAGACTTCTGTAACGTCAACACAGTATAAATGGACCTTCTTAACCAAGTTGGTTCACTGCTAGCTAACTGTTTAAATCTGAACATGCGTGACTCACATCTGCTCTCTCCTCTCATTGGGCAGTGACACAGGTTATGGATTCATGTTTCTTACCCTGGCGTTCTCGTGATGGCACAATTTGAATTTTCTCAGTGAGTTACTCTGGCATCGAGTAATGCTGCTCATTAACTATGTTCTCGTGGCCGAGCAGCACCAATCACATCGGTGCATCTGATCTAGGCGGGGCCCGAGGGAAGCTAAACAGTCGAATCTATCAGTTAGCTCCGTTGGTAGCTAAGAGGCTAATCTACCAGTTAGCTCCACTGGTAGCTAAGAGGCTAATCTATCAGTTAGCTCCACTGGTAGCTAAGAGGCTAATCTACCAGTTAGCTCCGCTGGTAGCTAAGAGGCTAATCTACCAGTTAGCTCCACTGGTAGCTAAGAGGCTAATCTATCAGTTAGCTCCACTGGTAGCTAAGAGGCTAATCTACCAGTTAGCTCCGCTGGTAGCTAAGAGGCTAATCTACCAGTTAGCGCCGCTGGTTGCTAAGAGGCTAATCTACCAGTTAGCGCCGCTGGTTGCTAAGCGTACTGGACCCTGGATACGTCACCCTGTGTGTTGTTGTGATTGGGCGTAGTGTTATCCAATAGCGTGCAGTGAGATTTTCAAATGAACGCTTGGTCCCGCCACTCGAGATGAGCGACTCATTACTCGATGCCAGACCCTTAGTCTTCGGATTGGGGTCTGGATCTCCAGGCTAACATGTTCAGACACAGAATCAGAAAAAACACCCTGAATCAACCTGGATTTGATGTGATGTCATTTTTTTGTCTCCACAGCAACAGCAGGAGATGGCCACGGTCCGTAAATCGCTGCAGTCCATGCTGTTCTAGCCAGCTGTTACCACGGCTACAGAGCTACTTCCTGCTTTAACGATGCATCCTAGGTTGGTGTTGCCATGGTTACCCTAGTTGCACTTATGTGGTGTTGACATGCTCGGATACTGAGCCTGTATTTACAGTTTGTGATTGCAGCTCCTTTGTTTTTTACTCGTTTTTATTTAATAATTATTAAATAGTTGTCTGTTCTCTTAAAGCTGCGGTTTGGTGTAGTTTATTGTGTAGAGAGACCCGAGACTCCTGTTGACCTTTAACCCTCCTGTTGACCTTTAATAAATCTCTATATCTGAAATCTGAGTTTCTTTTTAACCAAATGACCATAAAATGGATCCTTCCAACGCTCTTTCATTCCTCTGATCTTAACTATTAGTCACAATAATTCATAATTTCTGCTTTTTTAGCTCTAATATTAGGTATAATTCTATATAAATGAGGGTTATTGACCATTAATCCAAAAGGTATAAAACTAGTAAGGTGGTGGTAGTGGAAACTACAAAACAAAGTCTGAAAAAGGACGAAAATGTCAAATTTTAAAAGGTAGACGCACGATAAAGACACGAGGAGAAAGGTAGACGCACGATAAAGACACGAGGAGAAAGGTAGACGCACGATAAAGACACGAGGAGAAAGGTAGACGCACGATAAAGACACGAGGAGAAAGGTAGACGCACGATAGAGACACGAGGAGAAAGGTAGACGCACGATAAAGAGACGAGGAGAAAGGTAGACGCACGATAGAGACACGAGGAGAAAGGTAGAGACGCACGATAAAGACACGAGGAGAAAGGTAGACGCACGATAAAGACACGAGGAGAAAGGTAGAGACGCACGATAAAGACACGAGGAGAAAGGTAGACGCACGATAAAGACACGAGGAGAAAGGTAGACGCACGATAGAGACACGAGGAGAAAGGTAGACGCACGATAAAGAGACGAGGAGAAAGGTAGACGCACGATAAAGACACGAGGAGAAAGGTAGAGACGCACGATAAAGACACGAGGAGAAAGGTAGACGCACGATAAAGACACGAGGAGAAAGGTAGACGCACGATAGAGACACGAGGAGAAAGGTAGACGCACGATAAAGACACGAGGAGAAAGGTAGACGCACGATAGAGAGACACGAGGAGAAGACACGTTGACTTTAACACCATCGGGCAGAATCCTTCTGTTTCTCTGCTTCATAACATGATTATAACGCTAGAAGTCACCTTCTGCTCTGTGTTCAGCTTAATGGGATCATGAGACTTTAAGCTTTCTAATGATGCTGCATGACCGTGTTCATGAAGATTTAATGCTGGAAATCCATGAGTGAAGAAAACATTTTCTCCTAAAAATGGAGAAAACGTCCCGTCCATTTTAGGAGAAAACGTCCCGGCAACGGGACAGTGCCGGGATGTTTTCTCCTAAAATGGAGAAAACGTTTTCTCCTAAAATGGAGAAAACATCCCGTCCATTTTAGGAGAAAACGTCCCGGCAAAACGTCCCGTCCATTTTAGGACGGGACGTTTTCTCCTAAAATGGAGAAAACATTTCCTCCTAAAATGGAGAAAATGTCCCGTCCATTTTAGGAGAAAACGTCCCGGCAACGGGACAGTGCTGGCATTCAAAGATGAAATTAATAAATATTCTTTTTGTACAACTAGGTTGGTCTTTTTATTTTAACCCTCGTGTCCTCATATATACACACTCATATACACATATACAGACTCATCTGACCCCCCCCAGACTCATCTGACCCCCCCAACAACCAGCACCATGGCTTCTTCTAAGCAGTACTCTAGAAAACTGAAACTGAAAACAGTTGACGCTCCCAAAGCAGGAGAAGGCTAGAAGAAGATAGCAGAGATCTCCTCTGTTGGGAATGTAGTTAGGAAATGGCCGCCATCAGGACCAGTGGAAGGTAAAGAGGATCTGGAAGACCAGGAACAATACCAGAACCGCTCGCAGGACTGGGAGAAAAGCAAGTCCAGACCCCCGTTAGACTGGCCGATCCATCCAGAAAGACCTGCAGACACTGGAGTTGTGCTACCCGACCCCCCTATGTTAAAATACAGGGGCATAAGTATACACCCCCCTATGTTAAAATACAGGGGGCATAAGTATACACCCCTATGTTAAAATACAGGGGGCATAAGTATACACCCCCCTATGTTAAAATACAGGGGCATAAGTATACACCCCCCTATGTTAAAATACAGGGGCATAAGTATACACCCCCCTATGTTAAAATACAGGGGCATAAGTATACACCCCCTATGTTAAAATACAGGGGCATAAGTATACACCCCCTATGTTAAAATACAGGGGCATAAGTATACACCCCTATGTTAAAATACAGGGGCATAAGTATACACCCCCTATGTTAAAATACAGGGGCATAAGTATACACCCCCTATGTTAAAATACAGGGGCATAAGTATACACCCCTATGTTAAAATACAGGGGCATAAGTATACACCCCCTATGTTAAAATACAGGGGCATAAGTATACACCCCCTATGTTAAAATACAGGGCATAAGTATACACCCCTATGTTAAAATACAGGGGCATAAGTATACACCCCCTATGTTAAAATACAGGGGCATAAGTATACACCCCCCTATGTTAAAATACAGGGGGCATAAGTATACCCCCCCCTATGTTAAAATACAGGGGCATAAGTATACACCCCCCTATGTTAAAATACAAGGGGCATAAGTATACACCCCCCTATGTTAAAATACAGGGGGCATAAATATACACCCCCCTATGTTAAAATACAGGGGGCATAAGTATACACCCCCCTATGTTAAAATACAGGGGGTATAAGTATACCCCCCCTATGTTAAAATACAGGGGCATAAATATACCCCCCCTATGTTAAAATACAGGGGCATAAATATACCCCCCCTATGTTAAAATACAGGGGCATAAATATACCCCCCCTATGTTAAAATACAGGGGCATAAATATACCCCCCCTATGTTAAAATACAAGCCACTGCATCTTATTTTGATGCTTCCCATGTGACTCTTTCTACTGTATAATGTGTGTTTTTACTGTTGGTTTCTGATGTGATGCACCAGGATACCTGCTGGTTGCTGTAAAGTGCTCTATAAATACATGTTGATTGCTTGAGTGATGTGCTTTTATTTTGTAGTCCACTTCCTGTCGCTTCCTGTGTTGTGTGTGATTAACGGTGTGAACTTGACGCAGCTGGTCCCGCGGTCTCCCCGCAGCGGCAGCAGCTCTGCTCGGGTCGGTGCTGCTGGACACGGACACACGGACAGAGACACGGACAGAGACACAGAGACACCGACAGAGACACAGAGACACCGACAGAGACAGGGACAGAGACACCGACAGAGAGACACGGACACGGACAGAGAGAGAGAGAGAGAGAGAGAGAGAGACAGACGCAGGGAGACGCAGAGAGACAGGTAGAGAGACAAAGACACACGGAGAGACAGACAGGCAGAGAGAGAGAGAGAGAGAGACAGACAGAGACAGGGAGATTGACATCGGGACCGCGTACCTGCTGAACATCAGCGGACCTGATTGAAGACTGCAGCATCCACACAGGTAAGACTGATTTCTATATAACGCTGAGACATATATATATATATATATATATATATATATATATATATATATATATATATATATATATATATATATAATGTACATATATACATTATCTTATACTGTATATAATGCTATGAACAAATGCTATAAAATTGAATAAGACGCCCCAAAATTAATGAAAGTAGAGATTTGTACTTGGCAAAGAGCGTTGTGTGGAATCAATCATGTTATTTTGGGGAATTAAAAAGAACATTGATATAGGACAACATGAGGACAACATGAGGACAACATGAGGACAACATGGGGACAACATGGGGGCAACATGGGGGCAACATGGGGGCAACATGGGGGCAACATGGGGACAACATGGGGACAACATTAGGACAACACGGGGACAATACGAGGACAATATGAGGACAACATGAGGACAACATGGGGACAACATGGGGACAACATGGGGGCAACATGGGGGCAACATGGGGGCAACATGGGGACAACATGGGGACAACATTAGGACAACACGGGGACAATACGAGGACAATATGAGGACAACATGAGGGTAACATGAGGACAATATGAGGACAACATGAGGACAACATGAAGACAACATGAGGACACCATGAGGACAACATGAGGACAACATGAGGACAACATGGGGACAACATGGGGACAACATTAGGACAACACGGGGACAATACGAGGACAATATGAGGACAACATGAGGGTAACATGAGGACAATATGAGGACAACATGAGGACAACATGAAGACAACATGAGGACACCATGAGGACAACATGAGGACAACATGTGGACACCATGAGGACAACATGAGGACAACATGAGGACAACATGGGGACAACATGAGGACAACATGAGGACAACATGAGGACAACATGAGGACAACATGGGGACAACATGAGGACAACATGAGGACAACATGAAGACAACATGAGGACAACATGAAGACAACATGAGGACACCATGAGGACAACATGAGGACAACATGTGGACACCATGAGGACAACATGAGGACAACATGAGGACAACATGGGGACAACATGAGGACAACATGAGGACAACATGTGGACACCATGAGGACAACATGAGGACAACATGAGGACAACATGAGGACAACATGTGGACACCATGAGGACAACATGAGGACAACATGAGGACAACATGGGGACAACATGAGGACAACATGAGGACAACATGAAGACAACATGAGGACAACATGAAGACAACATACTTGTTTTTCAGTTAGTGGATTCTAAAGTCCGTCCTCCAGCTCCTGAGGACAGAGACACGGGGGGGGGGTCTGATTTCCTTACTGTTTGCATGCGTTTCCCTGAAGAGGAAGCGGCGGCGCGGCTGCGGTGGAAGCAGCCGGACCACGAGGACGAGGAGAGGGGACGGCCTTCAGACCTTCCTCATCACAAGTCTGGGTTCCCTACAACCGGACCATAAAACACAACGAGGAGGTCTCCATACAACGCTCCTCCACGTTACATAACTGGGGGAGCAGGAGGGGGGAGCAGGGGTGGTGGAGCAGGAGGGGGAGCAGGGGTGGTGGAGCAGGAGGGGGGGAGAGGAGGGGGGGTGGGGCAGGCGGGGGGAGAGCAGGAGGGTTGGGGCAGGGGTGGTGGAGCAGGAGGGGTGGAGCAGGAGGAGGGGTGGAGCAGGAGGGGGAGAGGAGGAGTGGTGGAGCAGGAGGGGTGGAGCAGGAGGAGTGGTGGAGCAGGAGGGGTGGAGCAGGAGGAGTGGTGGAGCAGGAGGGGTGGAGCAGGAGGAGTGGTGGAGCAGGAGGGGTGGAGCAGGAGGGGTGGAGCAGGAGGGGTGAGAGGAGGAGTGGAGAGGAGGGGGGAGAGGAGGAGGGGTGGGGCAGGCGGGGGGAGAGCAGGAGGGGTGGGGCAGGGGTGGTGGAGCAGGAGGGGTGGAGCAGGAGGAGGGGTGGAGCAGGAGGGGTGGAGCAGGAGGGGTGAGAGGAGGGGTGGAGCAGGAGGAGGGGTGGAGCAGGAGGGGTGAGAGGAGGAGGGGTGGAGCAGGAGGAGGGGTGGAGGAGGAGGGGTGGAGCAGGAGGAGGGGTGGAGGAGGAGGGGTGGAGCAGGAGGAGGGTTGGAGCAGGAGGAGGGGTGGAGCAGACGCTACCAGCAGCAGACCCAACAACAACAACAGAAACGTCCCGAAAAACACAGAAAAAATCAACAAAGACGTTAAAAAGTGAAAAAGAACTTCGGGAAAAGTTAGAAAAACGTCAAAAAAGCAAAAACATCAGGACGCCGTGAGAAACGCGGAGAAATTAGAAGATTTTAACTTGCAATAAATCGCAGAATATCACAATATTATTAAAATCTCAATGATATCGTATCGGGAGGCGTCTGCTGACCCCCTGCAGGACTCGGGCGACCTCATTCGTCCGACGCGGGACGGCAGGACCTCGAGTTAAAGATCTGAAGTGTTTCCCATTACAGCCGACAGCCGGCGTCTCCCTGGGGTGCTGCCTGATTTAATCGGCGCGCCGAGACTCCTCCGAGAGGACGTCTCCATGGAAACCAGGAGGAGGGAGGAGAAGTAGTCATGGCAGCCGTGGTTCCTCGAGAAGTCTCAGCTCGTATTATTTAGACCATCATACAAATATACACGATGTTGTGTATATTTGTGTTTTCAGTTCATTTTGCATGCTTCACCAGCTCCAAATGATGCAGTAAAAGCTCCTTGAGCTCCACTTTAAATGTAAAGTTATTCCACCAGACTCCATGTAAATAATTAGTCATTTTAGGATCGTATAGCACACTTCATTCAAAGCTGACAGAAGCCAAATAAAACTATGAAAAGCTGTTTTTGGTCTTCTCTACACTTTTCCATCCATCACAACCGTAGTTTTGGTGGAAATAAACACAAACTTTACTGATTTACATGTAAAAATACGTTGGCTCTATAGACGCTAAAAGGACTGTTTTTTACATGGAGTCTGGTTGGTTCAGTGCTAGCTGCGTCGTAGCTGTTTCTGGAAGACAGAAAGGTCTTAAATAGGTTTTAAACTGTTCTATCTCTGAAGGGATGAGACACTTTAACACTTCACCCTTAAAAATACACTTTATACATTTAACACCTTTAGCAAAACTATTGCTAAGGCTCGCATCCCCAAACCCACCAGACTCCATGTAAATAAACAGTCATTTTAGGATATTATAACACACTTCATTCAAAATTGACAGAAACCAAATAAAACTATGACAACCATCAACTCTCTATAATATATAGTATAGTGCAGTATTAGTATAGTATAATATATAGTATAGTGCAGTATTAGTATAGTATAATATATAGTATAGTGCAGTAGTAGTATAGTATAATATATAGTATAGTGCAGTATTAGTATAGTATAATATATAGTATAGTGCAGTATTAGTATAGTATAATATATAGTATAGTGCAGTATTAGTATAGTATAATATATATAGTATAGTGCAGTATTAGTATAGTATAATATATATAGTATAGTGCAGTATTAGTATAGTATAATATATATAGTATAGTGCAGTATTAGGGGGGGGGTAGTTAGCCAGGTCTTCAGGGCTGAGGCCTGGCATGTAAACAGGGTTCTGTTGTTAATGTGACCAGCATGCAAAGCGGTTTTGAGATGCAAAAACAGCAGTGAGGCCGATGAGAAAACCCACAACCACAGAGAGGAAGACCTTCATACAGTAGAAGTATATCTGAAGTCTCTTTATATAGACCTTAGTGGTCCCTAATACTGTATCTGAAGTCTCTTTATATAGACCTTAGTGGTCCCCTAATACTGTATCTGAAGTCTCTTTATATAGACCTTAGTGGTCCCTAATACTGTATCTGAAGTCTCTTTATATATACCTTAGTGGTCCCCTAATACTGTATCTGAAGTCTCTTTATATAGACCTTAGTGGTCCCTAATACTGTATCTGAAGTCTCTTTATATAGACCTTAGTGGTCCCTAATACTGTATCTGAAGTCTCTTTATATAGATCTTAGTGGTCCCTAATACTGTATCTGAAGTCTCTTTATATAGACCTTAGTGGTCCCTAATACTGTATCTGAAGTCTCTTTATATAGACTTTAGTGGTCCCCTAATACTGTATCTGAAGTCTCTTTATATAGACCTTAGTGGTCCCTAATACTGTATCTGAAGTCTCTTTATATAGACCTTAGTGGTCCCTAATACTGTATCTGAAGTCTCTTTATATAGACCTTAGTGGTCCCTAATACTGTATCTGAAGTCTCTTTATATAGACCTTAGTGGTCCCTAATACTGTATCTGAAGTCTCTTTATATAGACCTTAGTGGTCCCTAATACTGTATCTGAAGTCTCTTTATATAGACCTTAGTGGTCCCTAATACTGTATCTGAAGTCTCTTTATATAGACCTTAGTGGTCCCTAATACTGTATCTGAAGTCTCTTTATATAGACCTTAGTGTCCCTAATACTGTATCTGAAGTCTCTTTATATAGACCTTAGTGGTCCCTAATACTGTATCTGAAGTCTCTTTATATAGACCTTAGTGGTCCCTAATACTGTATCTGAAGTCTCTTTTATATAGACCTTAGTGTCCCTAATACTGTATCTGAAGTCTCTTTATATAGACCTTAGTGGTCCCTAATACTGTATCTGAAGTCTCTTTATATAGACCTTAGTGGTCCCTAATACTGTATCTGAAGTCTCTTTATATAGACCTTAGTGGTCCCCTAATACTGTATCTGAAGTCTCTTTATATAGACCTTAGTGGTCCCTAATACTGTATCTGAAGTCTCTTTATATAGACCTTAGTGGTCCCTAATACTGGATCTGAGGTCTCTTTATATAGACCTTAGTGGTCCCCTAATACTGTATCTGAAGTCTCTTTATATAGACCTTAGTGGTCCCTAATACTGGATCTGAGGTCTCTTTACTCTGTTTCCTCTCTGTTGAGCCTTTTCCAGATTCTCATCTCAACAGCCCCTTTTCATGTTGTTACCATGGCAACAGAGGGAGAGAGTAACCCTGGCTGCCATGTGTTGTGTTGGGCATGAGTCCAAGGATGTGTGAGTGTGTGTGTGTGTGTGTGTGTGTGTGTGTGTGTGTGTGTGTGTGTGTGTGTGTGTGTGTGTGTGTGTGTGTGTGCGTGCGTGTGTGTGTGTGTTGGATCTGAGTGAGCGCCATCACAGCTTCAGAATAAAGATTTTCCTTCAACCAATCAGAGCTCTCCGTCTGGAGGGACGGTATGTAGGGCTGCAGCTAGCGATGGGGGGGCAGGAAGGACCCGGTTCTCATATGTAATAATAATAATAATCTGATGCGGAACAGTTCTGGTCCCCCCCGAGTCATCACTCACATGTTTCTTCTTCTCCGACTCACTGGCTCTCGTTCACACTTCTATATTTAGAACTTGTTATCTGATCTTCATCCCTCGCTCTCCTCCTCCTCATCATCAGTGTAGCACTGTGGTGCATTGAAGAAGCTTTATTGACAGCACCATGTGGCGACGGAGCTCCCTGCAGACCCAGAGGTGTGACATCATCCCGCCGAGACAGACGTGATGATACGTCGTGTGATAACTGGAATATTACAAGTGTTTGTCGTTCTGACCCCCCCAGGCCCATGATCATGATGTCGGAGAATTTGGAGCCGAGTGATGATGTCAGCCTCTTGCCCCCATGAGATGGAGTCCCGAGGAGGAGGACGGACACTGCCCCCTGCCTTTCAGGTGAGAAACTGCACTTTAACTACAGTCTAGTTTGTCCAGACCTTCCTCCACAGCGCTGCAGAGGAGGGTCTGGCGAGTCCTTACAGCATTCCTGGATGGGAGGACAACGTGCTCTGGTTTATTGGCGTTTGTTTAAACCAATCACGATCGTTGTGGGCGGGGCTTAGCTCCGGACGGAGCCACGGTGCCGCTGCTAAATAGTCTCAGGAAGGAAGTTGTTTTGGTGGAACATGAAGTTCAGAAGTAGTTTTACACAGAGACAGAGGACGGGGACGAAGGTTTGACACAGAGACAGAGGACGGGGACGGAGGTTAGACACAGAGACAGAGGACGGGGACGGAGGTTAGACACAGAGACAGAGGACGGGGACGAAGGTTTGACACAGAGACAGAGGACGGGGACTGAGGATAGACACAGAGACAGAGGACGGGGACGAAGGTTAGACACAGAGACAGAGGACGGGGACGGAGGTTAGAGACAGAGGACAAGGACGAAGGTTAGAACGCCATCACAGTGACAAAGGACGGGGACGGAGCTTAGACACAGAGACAGAAGGCGGGGACGGAGGTTAGAGACAGAAGACAAGGACGGAGGTTAGACACAGAGACAGAAGACGGGGACGGAGGTTAGAGACAGAGGACAAGGACGGAGGTTAGACACAGAGACAGAAGACGGGGACGGAGGTTAGAGACAGAAGACAAGGACAGAGGTTAGACACAGAGACAGAAGACGGGGACGGAGGTTAGAGACAGAGGACAAAGACGGATGCTAGACACAGAGACAGATGACGGGGACGGAGGTTAGAACGCCATCACAGTGACAGAGGACAAGGACGGAGGTTAGACACAGAGACAGAAGACGGGGACGGAGGTTAGAGACAGAGGACAAAGACGGAGGCTAGACACAGAGACAGATGACGGGGACGGAGGTTAGAACGCCATCACAGAGACAGAGGACGGGACGGAGGTTAGACACAGAGACAGAGGACGGGACGGAGGTCAACTGCTAATTAACATCGGCACAGGCTAATTACTGGAGCTGCGAGACTAGCTGTCTGTCATCATTCCTTTCTAAACTGATTTGTCAGCGTTTGGTCGGCACGTTGCACATACGGAACGTCTCCTTAGCTCAGAGAACGTCTTCTTAGCTCAGAGAACGTCTTTTTAGCTCTGAGAACGTCTTCTTAGCTCTGAGAACGTCTTCTTAGCTCAGAGAACATCTTCTTAGCGCTGAGAACGTCTTCTTAGCCCTGAGAATGTCTTCTTAGCTCAGAGAACGTCTTCTTAGCTCAGAGAACATCTTCTTAGCGCTGAGAACGTCTTCTTAGCCCTGAGAACGTCTTCTTAGCCCTGAGAACGTCTTCTTAGCCCTGAGAACGTCTTCTTAGCTCTGAGAACGTCTTCTTAGCCCTGAGAACGTCTTCTTAGCCCTGAGAACGTCTTCTTAGCTCTGAGAACGTCTTCTTAGCGCTGAGAACGTCTTCTTAGCCCTGAGAACGTCTTCTTAGCTCAGAGAACGTCTTCTTAGCCCTGAGAACGTCTTCTTAGCTCTGAGAACGTCTTCTTAGCGCTGAGAATGTCTTCTTAGCGCTGAGAACGTCTTCTTAGCCTTGAGAACGTCTTCTTTGCGCTGAGAATGTCTTCTTAGCCCTGAGAACGTCTTCTTAGCCCTGAGAACGTCTTCTTAGCCCTGAGAACGTCTTCTTAGCTCTGAGAACGTCTTCTTAGCGCTGAGAACGTCTTCTTAGCGCTGAGAACGTCTTCTTAGCCCTGAGAACGTCTTCTTAGCCCTGAGAACGTCTTCTTAGCTCTGAGAACGTCTTCTTAGCGCTGAGAACGTCTTCTTAGCCCTGAGAACGTCTTCTTAGCCCTGAGAACGTCTTCTTAGCGCTGAGAACGTCTTCTTAGCTCTGAGAACGTCTTCTTAGCGCTGAGAACGTCTTCTTAGCCCTGAAAACGTCTTCTTAGCCCTGAGAACGTCTTCTTAGAGCTGAGAATGTCTTCTTAGCGCTGAGAACGTCTTCTTAGCGCTGAGAACGTCTTCTTAGCCCTGAGAACGTCTTCTTAGCCCTGAGAACGTCTTCTTAGCTCTGAGAACGTCTTCTTAGCTCTGACATCCTCTGAGAGTGTGAGTCTCACTTTATTTGAATATGTCCCGTCTGTGAGTCCAGGCGAGACAGAGTAATGACTCGGAGAGGGGACGCCATTTCTGATGCAAATTGAGTAGCTTAGTCTCCTCCATGACCTGCTGACAGCCTCATGTTGTCCTCATGTGGTCCTCATATTGCCCTCATGTTGTCCTCATGTTGTCCTCATGTGGTCCTCATATTGCCCTCATGTTGTCCTCATGTTGTCTTCATGTTTCCCTCATGTTGTCCTCATGTTGTCTTCATGTTTCCATCATGTTGTCCTTATGTTGTCTTCATGTTTCCCTCATGTTGCCCTCATGTTGTCCTCATGTTGTCTTCATGTTGTCCTCATGTTGTCTTCATGTTTCCCTCATGTTGTCCTCATGTTGTCTTCATGTTTCCATCATGTTGTCCTTATGTTGTCTTCATGTTGCCCTCATGTTGTCTTCATGTTGTCCTCATGTTGTCTTCATGTTGTCTTCATGTTGTCCTCATGTTGTCTTCATGTTGTCTTCATGTTGTCTTCATGTTGCCCTCATGTTGTCCTCATGTTGTCCTCATGTTGTCTTCATGTTGTCCTCATGTTGTCTTCATGTTGTCTTCATGTTGTCCTCATGTTGTCTTCATGTTGTCTTCATGTTGCCCTCATGTTGTTAATTAATTAATGTATTAATTAATTCAGGGACGTAACAATACTCAATACTAGAGAATTGTAATACTTCTAGTAATTTTAGTACTTCTAGTACTGCATTAAATACAAATCCATTCTGACCCAATGCATTGGGTCGTTGGGACAAAACCATCCCAACGTCCCAGCTAAGGGCCCGGATGTGGACTGGACCCCCTCCCGGATGTGGATCAGCCCCCCACTCATGTGATGATTCTCTTCCAGATCCCTGCACCTCGTTAACGCACTCATTAGTCCTAACAAAAAAGAGTGAATGTGTTAGTGTGTGTGGGTGTGTGTGTGTGTGTGTGTGTGTGTGTGTGTGTGTGGCAGGAGATGAAAGCTGAGG
>JABXJD010000124.1:290000-347500 GCA_013375575.1 Percina caprodes
TTTTGTCTCCTTTTTGTCTCCTTTTGTCTCCTTTTGTATTCTTTTTGTCTCCTTTTGTCTCCTTTTTGTATTCTTTTTGTCTCCTTTTCGTCTCCTTTTCGTCTCCTTTTGTCTCCTTTTGTCTCCTTTTTGTATTCTTTTTGTATTCTTTTTGTCTCCTTTTGTCTCCTTTTTGTATTCTTGTTGTCTCCTTTTGTCTCCTTTTTGTATTCTTGTTGTCTCCTTTTGTCTCCTTTTCATCTCCTTTTTGTCTCCTTTTGTCTCCTTTTGTATTCTTTTTGTCTCCTTTTGTCTCCTTTTTGTATTCTTGTTGTCTCCTTTTGTCTCCTTTTGTATTCTTGTTGTCTCCTTTTTGTCTCTTTTTCTTTCCTTCACGTGAATTGAGAAGGTTTGTGGTGACTTTGCCTGGAACACCAGGTCGTGAGTCGCGACTTGAAGTCGTAACTTACAAAATATGTCGCAGACTAGAAATCGCTAGTAACAGCTAGCGCTAGCTAACGTCAACGGTAGGTAGCGCTAGCTAGCTTACGCTGTCGTGCTGATGTGTCCTTTGTGTCCTTTGTGTCCTTCGTGTCCTTCGTGTCCTGCAGGCTGCAGCTGATCGACGACCTGTCCTACGAAGACGTCAAGAAGTGTTACAGAGGATCGGTGAGTCCACACACACACACACACACACACACACACAGAGACAGACACAACACACACACACACACACACACACAGACACACACACACACACACACACACACACACATAGACAGACACACACACACAGACACACACACACACACACACACACACACACACATAGATAGACACACACACACACACACACACACACATAGACACACACACACACACACACACACACAGCTCTGTAGCTTCATCCAGAGACAGCAGGAGTCCTTTCAAATCCTTTTTTAAGTCTTTAGAAAAGGCAAAAGTTTCCGACGTTTGTCTCATCACCATAGAAACACAGTCCTGTGTGTGTGTGTGTGTGTGTATGCGTCTGTGTGTGCGTATGTATGCGTCTGTGTGTGTGTGTGTGTGCTTCTGTGAGTGTGAGTGTGTGTGTGTGTGTGTGTGTCTGTCTGTGTATGTGTGTGTGTGTGTGTGTGTGTGTCTGTCTGTGTGTATGTGTGTGTGTGTGTGTGTCTGTCTGTGTGTATGTGTGTGTGTGTGTGTGTGTCTGTGTATGTGTGTGTGTCTGTCTGTGTGTGTGTGTGTGTGTGTCTGTGTATGTGTGTGTGTGTGTGTGTATGTGTGTGTGTCTGTCTGTGTGTGTATGTGTGTGTGTGTCTGTCTGTATGTGTGTGTGTGTCTGTCTGTGTGTGTGTGTGTGTGTGTGTGTGTGTGTGTGTGTGTGTGTGTGTGTGTGTGTGTGTGTGTGTGTGTGTGTGTGTGTGTGTGTGTGTGTGTGTGTGTGTGTGTGTGTGTGTGTGTGTGTGTGTGTGTGTGTATGTGTGTGTGTGTGTGTATGTGTGTGTGTGTGTGTGTGTGTGTGTGTGTGTGTGTGTGTGTGTGTGTGTGTGTGTGTGTGTGTGTGTGTGTGGCTGGGCGTCGAGCTGCTTTCTGTTGTCGTCGTTGTATCTTTGTTGTCTGAGACAGGAACAGGAAGTCTCCGTCTCAGAGAAGAAAGACACACACTGGTGCATTCTGGGTGATGAACAACACCAAGGCACAATATTCCAGAAAAGTAGTAGTCTATATATGTGTGTGTGTCTGTGTGTGCATGTGTGTATGTGTGTGTGTATCCTATGAAGGTAAATATGGTGCAAATGTGAGAGAGCGTAGATGCGATGTGAGCACTTGTAGAATATGATTTGAGAGCTTGTAGAAAATAATCTGTACTCGTATTTTTTTTTTTTTCCACTTTAGTCACTTTTCCAGAACAACCACAACTCAGTGATTACAACCTCTGGAATCTGTCACTTCTTGCGATACATTTGGTGCAAAACTAATTTGTACCTGTGGACTTAGTCTGTGGAGCTCTGAGCCAACAGGACGGGGGGGACAGCAGGGTTTCTATCACCAGATGAGGGACAACTCTGTCCGGCTTATTTATGTAGCATGAAAGCTAGCGTTAGCTAACTAGCAGCCAGCCCGTAACTAAATAATGTAAATACCTTTTAATTATCTCAACACTTTTTAACAGTCCAACTGAAACACTGGCGGTGAGCTCCAGGTCCTGCAGCCGCAGACGGACCGCCATCAGTGGTATATATAATGCCTGCCTTTTAAATTAAATTAAATTGTATTTATTTATTGCGGGCTGGTTGGTTAGTTTGCTAACGCTAGCTTTCTATTCCACCAACACTGGCGGTGAGCTCCAGGGGGGGTGTGCCGCTGCTACCGGGTCTGGAGCTCTCCGTGTCCCGCTGACGATCAGATCAGGTCGTGATCGGACTCAGAGCTCCACAGACTCAGTCCACAGGTACAAATTAGTTTTGCACCAAATGTATCGCAAGAAGTGTTGCAGAAGTCGATGTGCAGACTCTCCGCTGTGTGATGGAGAGAGCACGCTGCAGCGACAGATTCCAGAGGTTGGAATCACTGAGTTGTGGTTGTAGGAAAAGTGACTGAAGTGGAAAAATAAAATAAAATACAAGTACAGATTTTTTTCTACAAGCTCTCAAATCATATTCTACAAGTGCTCACATTTGCACCATATTTACCTTCATAGTATCCACTCCCCTATAGGATTATGAGGACCACCATACTAGTACTGTGTTGGACCCCCTTTCTTAATTCTACGTGGCGTTGATCCAACAAGGTGCTGAAAGCATTCTGTAGAAATGTTGGCCCATATTGAGAGGATAGCATCTTCAGGTGATGGAGATTTGTGGGATCCACATCCAGGGCACCAAGCTCCCGGTCCACCACATCCCAAAGATGCTCTATTGGGTTGAGATCTGGTGACTGGGGGGGCCATTCTAGTCCAGTGGACTCATCGTCATGTTCAAGAAACCAATTAGAAATGATGTGATCTTTGTGACATGGTGCATTATCCTGCTGGAAGTAGCCATCAGAGGAGGGGACATGGGGGCCATAAAGGGGGGGACATGGTCAGAAACAAGGCTCAGGTAGGCCGGGGCATTTAAACCAGGCCCAATGGCACTAAGGGGCCTAAAGTGGGCCAAGAAAACATCCCCCCCACCATTACACCACCACCACCAGCCTGCACAGTGGTAACAAGGCCTGATGGATCCATGTTCTCATTCTGTTCTGACTCCACCATCTGGAGGTCTCAACAGAAACCAGACTCATCAGACCAGCAACATGTTACAGTCTTCAACTGTCCAGTTTTGGTGAGCTCTTGCAGATTGTAGCCTCTTTTTCCTCTTTGTAGTGGAGATGAGTGGTACCCGGGGGGGTCTTCTGCTGTTGTAGCCCCCCCCCCCTCAAGGTTGTGCGTGTTGTGGCTTTGCTGCTACCTCGGTTGTAACGAGTGGTTATTTCAGTCAAAGTGTCTCGTCTATCAGCTTGAATCAGTCGGCCCATTCTCCTCTGACCTCTGACCTCTAGCATCAACGAGGCATTCCCCCAGGACTGCTGCATGCTGGATGTTTCCCCCCCCAGGACTGCTGCATGCTGGATGTTCCCCCCCCCCCATTCTCTGTAAACCCTAGAAATGGTTGTGGGTGTGAATCCCAGTAACTGAGCAGATGGTGAAATCCTCAGACCGGCCCGTCTGGCACCAACAACCAGGCCACGCTCCAAATGTCTTAAATCACCTTTCTTTCCCATTCTGACATTCAGTTTGGAGTCCAGGAGATGGTCTGGACCAGGACCAGGACCAGGACCACACCCCTAAATGCATTGAAGCAGCTGCCATGTGATTGGTTGATTAGATAATTGCATTAATGAGAAATTGAACAGGTGTTCCTAATAATCCTTTAGGTGAGTGAGTGTGTGTTTGTGAATGTGCCTGAGATAGACTGTGTTTTTGTGTGTATCTGTCTGTGTGTGTGTGTGTGTGTGTGTGCCTGAGTGTGTGTGTGTGTATCTGTGTGCCTGAGTGTGTGTGTGTGTGTAATTATTAATTACCAGTTTCTCCTCTCAGACTGTCAGCAAGTATAACTCTCAGTACCACAAACTGTTCCAGACGGTTCCTAAGGAGGAGATCCTGATGAAAGGTAACGGCTGTCTCCTAACCTGTCCCCTGTCTCCTAACATGTCTCCTGTCTCCTAACATGTCTCCTAACATGTCTCCTGTCTCCTAACATCTCTCCTGTCTCCTAACATGTCTCATGTCTCCTGTCTCCTAACATGTCTCCATCCATGTCTACTGTCTCCTAACATGTCTCCTGTCTCCTAACATGTCTCCTAACATGTCTCCTGTCTCTTAACATGTCTCCTAACATGTCTCCTGTATCCTAACATGTCTCCTAACATGTCTCCTGTCTCTTAACATGTCTCCTAACATGTCTCCTGTCTCCTAACCTGTCTCCCAACATGTTTCCTAACATGTCTCCTTTCTCCTAACCTGTCTCCTAACATGTCTCCTAACATGTCTCCTGTCTCCTACGGAGACGTTACAGAAGTCTCTCGTTAGCATCTCGGAGGCTACTTCAGACGCTACAGAAGTCTCTCGTTAGCATCTCGGAGGCTACTTCAGACGCTACAGAAGTCTCTCGTTAGCATCTCGGAGGCTACTTCAGACGTTACAGAAGTCTCTCGTTAGCATCTCGGAGGCTACTTCAGACGCTACAGAAGTCTCTTAGCATCTCGGAGGCTACTTCAGACGTTACAGAAGTCTCTCATTAGCATCTCGGAGGCTACTTCAGACGCAGAAGTCTCTCGTTAGCATCTCGGAGGCTACTTCAGACGCTACAGAAGTCTCTCTAGCATCTCGGAGGCTACTTCAGACGCTACAGAAGTCTCTCGTTAGCATCTCGGAGGCTACTTCAGACGTTACAGAAGTCTCTCGTTAGCATCTCGGAGGCTACTTCAGACGTTACAGAAGTCTCTCGTTAGCATCTCGGAGGCTACTTCAGACGTTACAGAAGTCTCTCGTTAGCATCTCGGAGGCTACTTCAGACGCTACAGAAGTCTCTCGTTAGCATCTCGGAGGCTACTTCAGACGTTACAGAAGTCTCTCGTTAGCATCTCGGAGGCTACTTCAGACGCTACAGAAGTCTCTCGTTAGCATCTCGGAGGCTACTTCAGACGCTACAGAAGTCTCTCGTTAGCATCTCGGAGGCTACTTCAGACGTTACAGAAGTCTCTCGTTAGCATCTCGGAGGCTACTTCAGACGTTACAGAAGTCTCTCGTTAGCATCTCGGAGGCTACTTCAGACGTTACAGAAGTCTCTCGTTAGCATCTCGGAGGCTACTTCAGACGCTACAGAAGTCTCTCGTTAGCATCTCGGAGGCTACTTCAGACGTTACAGAAGTCTCTCGTTAGCATCTCGGAGGCTACTTCAGACGCTACAGAAGTCTCTCGTTAGCATCTCGGAGGCTACTTCAGACGTTACAGAAGTCTCTCGTTAGCATCTCGGAGGCTACTTCAGACGTTACAGAAGTCTCTCGTTAGCATCTCGGAGGCTACTTCAGACGTTACAGAAGTCTCTCGTTAGCATCTCGTAGGCTACTTCAGACGCTACAGAAGTCTCTCGTTAGCATCTCGGAGGCTACTTCAGACGCTACAGAAGTCTCTCGTTAGCATCTCGGAGGCTACTTCAGACGTTACAGAAGTCTCTCGTTAGCATCTCGGAGGCTACTTCAGACGTTACAGAAGTCTCTCGTTAGCATCTCGGAGGCTACTTCAGACGTTACAGAAGTCTCTCGTTAGCATCTCGGAGGCTACTTCAGACGCTACAGAAGTCTCTCGTTAGCATCTCGGAGGCTACTTCAGACGTTACAGAAGTCTCTCGTTAGCATCTCGGAGGCTACTTCAGACGCTACAGAAGTCTCACGTTAGCATCTCGGAGGCTACTTCAGACGTTACAGAAGTCTCTCGTTAGCGTCTCGGAGGCTACTTCAGACGCTACAGAAGTCTCTCGTTAGCATCTCGGAGGCTACTTCAGACGTTACAGAAGTCTCTCGTTAGCATCTCGGAGGCTACTTCAGACGTTACAGAAGTCTCTCGTTAGCATCTCGGAGGCTACTTCAGACGCTACAGAAGTCTCACGTTAGCATCTCGGAGGCTACTTCAGACGTTACAGAAGTCTCTCGTTAGCATCTCGGAGGCTACTTCAGACGTTACAGAAGTCTCTCGTTAGCATCTCGGAGGCTACTTCAGACGCTACAGAAGTCTCACGTTAGCATCTCGGAGGCTACTTCAGACGTTACAGAAGTCTCTCGCATCTCGGAGGCTACTTCAGACGCTACAGAAGTCTCGTTAGCATCTCGGAGGCTACTTCAGACGCTACAGAAGTCTCTCGTTAGCATCTCGGAGGCTACTTCAGACGTTACAGAAGTCTCTCGTTAGCATCTCGGAGGCTACTTCAGACGCTACAGAAGTCTCACGTTAGCATCTCGTTAGCATCTTGTATGCTACTAGTCTCAAAGCGACACATGCCCTCTCCCCCCATCGGGCAGTGCCACCCAGCTCCTGATGAAGCAGGAAGATAACTGTCTCTCTCTTCCTGTCTGGTCTCTTCTTCTTCTGTAGTGTATTCGTGTGCGCTGTTGAGAGACATCCTGCTGCAGGGACGGCTCTACATCTCCAGGAACTGGCTGTGTTTCTACGCCAACCTGTTTGGGAAAGACATCAAGGTGAGTGAAGGAGACTCACCTGTCCCCCTAACCCTCCTGACGCTCCACGGCATCCACGTTGCATCTGACAGCTTTGGTGTCTTTAGAGCTTCAGATTATTAAAAGAGACGGACACATTAAAGCATCAACCCCCGGTGTCTTCAGGTCTAATCTGACCCCTGTCCATAAAGGTTCTATATCAGAAATTTGGGTTTCTTCAAACTAATTGTCCAAAAAAGTAACGATGTGCGATGGTGTCCAACAACGCTCCTCACACGTCACATTAATAATAAGCTCACTATCATTGGATTTGGATGTTTTTGTCAATTTTATAACGTTTGGACTTTAGAAAAAGTGTAAGAAAAGAGAGAAAAATGTCAATAAATTTGACTAAAATGTGAAAAAATGTCACATAAAGTAACAAAAAATGTCAAAAAAGTGACAAATAAATTTGGGGAAAGACCCACGAAAATGTCAAAGGACTCAGAAAAAGTCGACAAATGTTGAAAAATAGACAAAAACATCGGAGGAAAGACGACGTAACGTTGGTAAAAGGTGCAGTAAAGAGTACAAGGCGTCCCTCTGAGAGGAGTAGAAGAAGAAAAATGGAAATACAAGTACTTCAAAAGTACCTCAACTCTGTACTTGCTTGAGTAAATGTACTGCTGACCAGCGGGTGCCTTGCTCGAGAGCAGCTGACGTGGTCCTGTGTGCAGGTTCTGATCCCCGTGGTGTCGGTCCGCCTGGTGAAGAAACACAAGACGGCCGGCCTGGTGCCCAACGGCCTGGCTATCACCATGGATACGGCCCAGAAGGTACACACACTGCTACACACACTGCTACACACACTGCTACACACACTACTACACACACTGCTACACACACTACTACACACACTACTACACACTGCTACACACACTGCTACACACACTGCTACACACACTGCTACACACACTACTACACACACTGCTACACACACTGCTACACACGCTACTACACACGCTACTACACACACTACTACACACATTACTACACACACTACTACACACACTGCTACACACACTACTACACACATTACTACACACACTACTACACACTGCTACACACACTACTACACACGCTACTACACACACTGCTACACACACTGCTACACACACTACTACACACTGCTACACACACTACTACACACACTGCTACACACACTACTACACACGCTACTACACACACTGCTACACACACTGCTACACACACTACTACACACTGCTACACACACTACTACACACGCTACTACACACACTGCTACACACACTGCTACACACACTACTACACACTGCTACACACACTACTATACACACTACTACACACACTGCTACACACACTACTACACACACTGCTACACACACTGCTACACACACTGCTACACACACTACTACACACTGCTACACACACTACTATACACACTACTACACACACTGCTACACACACTACTACACACACTGCTACACACACTGCTACACACACTACTACACACACTGCTACACACGCTACTACACACACTACTACACACACTGCTACACACACTGCTACACACACTACTACACACACTACTACACACGCTACTACACACACTGCTACACACACTACTACACACACTACTACACACACTACTACACACACTGCTACACACATTACTACACACACTACTACACACATTACTACACACACTACTACACACACTACTACACACATTACTACACACACTGCTACACACATTACTACACACACTACTACACACATTACTACACACACTACTACACACACTGCTACACACACTACTACACACACTACTACACATGCTACTACACACACTGCTACACACACTGCTACACACACTACTACACACACTGCTACACACACTACTACACACACTACTACACACACTGCTACACACGCTACTACACATGCTACTACACACACTGCTACACACACTGCTACACACACTACTACACACACTGCTACACACACTACTACACACACTGCTACACACACTACTACACACATTACTACACACACTACTACACACACTGCTACACACACTGCTACACACACTGCTACACACATTACTACACACACTACTACACACACTACTACACACACTGCTACACACACTGCTACACACACTACTACACACTGCTACACACACTACTACACACGCTACTACACACACTGCTACACACACTGCTACACACACTACTACACACTGCTACACACACTACTACACACACTACTACACACACTGCTACACACACTACTACACACGCTACTACACACACTGCTACACACACTGCTACACACACTACTACACACTGCTACACACACTACTACACACGCTACTACACACACTGCTACACACACTGCTACACACACTACTACACACTGCTACACACACTACTATACACACTACTACACACACTGCTACACACACTACTACACACACTGCTACACACACTACTACACACACTACTACACACACTGCTACACACGCTACTACACACGCTACTACACACACTGCTACACACACTACTACACACACTACTACACACACTGCTACACACACTGCTACACACATTACTACACACACTGAGAGATATAATGGGGGGGCTGAGAGAGAGATATAATGGGGGGGCTGAGAGAGAGATATGATGGGGGCTGAGAGCTATGATGGGGGCTGAGAGATATAATGGGGGCTGAGAGAGATATAATGGGGGCTGAGAGAGAGATATAATGGGGGCTGAGAGAGATATATAATGGGGGCTGAGAGATATAATGGGGGGGCTGAGAGAGAGATATAATGGGGGGGGCTGAGAGAGAGATATAATGGGGGGGCTGAGAGAGAGATATAATGGGGGGGCTGAGAGAGAGATATAATGGGGGGCTGAGAGATATGATGGGGGGGCTGAGAGAGAGATATGATGGGGGCTGAGAGAGAGATATAATGGGGGGGCTGAGAGAGAGATATAATGGGGGGCTGAGAGAGAGATATAATGGGGGGGCTGAGAGAGAGATATAATGGGGGGGCTGAGAGAGAGATATGATGGGGGGGCTGAGAGAGAGATATAATGGGGGGCTGAGAGAGAGATATAATGGGGGGCTGAGAGAGAGATATAATGGGGGCTGAGAGAGAGATATAATGGGGGGGCTGAGAGAGAGATATAATGGGGGCTGAGAGAGATATGATGGGGGGCTGAGAGAGAGATATAATGGGGGGGCTGAGAGAGAGATATGATGGGGGGGCTGAGAGATATGATGGGGGGGCTGAGAGAGAGATATAATGGGGGGCTGAGAGATATAATGGGGGGGCTGAGAGAGAGATATAATGGGGGGGGCTGAGAGAGAGATATAATGGGGGGGCTGAGAGAGAGATATAATGGGGGGGCTGAGAGAGAGATATAATGGGGGGCTGAGAGATATAATGGGGGGGCTGAGAGAGAGATATAATGGGGGGCTGAGAGAGAGATATGATGGGGGGCTGAGAGAGAGATATAATGGGGGCTGAGAGAGAGATATGATGGGGGCTGAGAGATATGATGGGGGCTGAGAGAGAGATATAATGGGGGCTGAGAGATATAATGGGGGCTGAGAGAGAGATATAATGGGGGCTGAGAGAGATATAATGGGGGCTGAGAGAGAGATATAATGGGGGCTGAGAGAGAGATATAATGGGGGCTGAGAGATATGATGGGGGCTGAGAGAGAGATATGATGGGGGCTGAGAGATATAATGGGGGCTGAGAGAGAGATATAATGGGGGCTGAGAGAGAGATATGATGGGGGCTGAGAGAGAGATATAATGGGGGCTGAGAGAGAGATATAATGGGGGCTGAGAGAGATATATAATGGGGGGCTGAGAGAGAGATATGATGGGGGCTGAGAGAGAGATATAATGGGGGGCTGAGAGAGAGATATAATGGGGGGGCTGAGAGAGATATATAATGGGGGGCTGAGAGAGAGATATGATGGGGGGGCTGAGAGAGAGATATGATGGGGGGGCTGAGAGAGAGATATAATGGGGGGCTGAGAGAGAGATATAATGGGGGGCTGAGAGAGATATATAATGGGGGGCTGAGAGAGAGATATGATGGGGGGCTGAGAGAGAGATATAATGGGGGGGCTGAGAGAGAGATATAATGGGGGGCTGAGAGAGATATAATGGGGGCTGAGAGAGAGATATGATGGGGGGGCTGAGAGAGAGATATAATGGGGGCTGAGAGAGCGATATGATGGGGGGCTGAGAGAGAGATATAATGGGGGCTGAGAGAGAGATATAATGGGGGGGCTGAGAGATTTGATGGGGGCTGAGAGAGAGATATAATGGGGGGGCTGAGAGATATAATGGGGGGGCTGAGAGAGAGATATAATGGGGGGGCTGAGAGAGAGATATGATGGGGGGCTGAGAGAGAGATATAATGGGGGGCTGAGAGAGCGATATGATGGGGGGCTGAGAGAGAGATATAATGGGGGGCTGAGAGAGATATAATGGGGGCTGAGAGAGATATAATGGGGGCTGAGAGATATGATGGGGGCTGAGAGATATAATGGGGGCTGAGAGAGAGATATAATGGGGGCTGAGAGAGAGATATAATGGGGGCTGAGAGAGAGATATAATGGGGGCTGAGAGAGAGATATAATGGGGGCTGAGAGAGAGATATAATGGGGGCTGAGAGATATGATGGGGGCTGAGAGAGAGATATAATGGGGGCTGAGAGATATAATGGGGGCTGAGAGAGAGATATAATGGGGGCTGAGAGAGATATATGATGGGGGCTGAGAGAGAGATATAATGGGGGCTGAGAGAGAGATATAATGGGGGCTGAGAGAGATATATAATGGGGGCTGAGAGAGAGATATGATGGGGGCTGAGAGAGAGATATAATGGGGGCTGAGAGAGAGATATAATGGGGGCTGAGAGAGATATAATGGGGGCTGAGAGAGATATATAATGGGGGCTGAGAGAGAGATATGATGGGGGCTGAGAGAGAGATATGATGGGGGCTGAGAGAGATATATAATGGGGGCTGAGAGAGAGATATAATGGGGGCTGAGAGAGATATATAATGGGGGCTGAGAGAGAGATATGATGGGGGCTGAGAGAGAGATATAATGGGGGGCTGAGAGAGATATAATGGGGGCTGAGAGAGAGATATAATGGGGGCTGAGAGAGAGATATAATGGGGGGGCTGAGAGAGAGATATGATGGGGGGGCTGAGAGAGAGATATAATGGGGGGCTGAGAGAGAGATATAATGGGGGGGCTGAGAGATATGATGGGGGGCTGAGAGAGAGATATAATGGGGGGGCTGAGAGATATAATGGGGGGGCTGAGAGAGAGATATAATGGGGGGGCTGAGAGAGAGATATGATGGGGGCTGAGAGAGAGATATAATGGGGGCTGAGAGAGCGATATGATGGGGGCTGAGAGAGAGATATAATGGGGGCTGAGAGAGAGATATAATGGGGGCTGAGAGAGAGATATAATGGGGGCTGAGAGATATAATGGGGGGGCTGAGAGATATAATGGGGGCTGAGAGAGAGATATAATGGGGGCTGAGAGAGATATAATGGGGGCTGAGAGAGAGATATGATGGGGGCTGAGAGAGAGATATAATGGGGGCTGAGAGATATGATGGGGGCTGAGAGATATAATGGGGGCTGAGAGAGAGATATAATGGGGGCTGAGAGATATGATGGGGGCTGAGAGATATGATGGGGGGCTGAGAGAGAGATATGATGGGGGGGCTGAGAGATATGATGGGGGGCTGAGAGAGAGATATAATGGGGGGGCTGAGAGATATGATGGGGGGCTGAGAGAGAGATATAATGGGGGGGCTGAGAGATATGATGGGGGGGCTGAGGGATATGATGGGGGGGCTGAGAGAGACAGGCCCATGCTGAGAGGTCAGCGTCTCCCCTCCCCCTTTGAAGCTGGTTTGTGTCTCTGCAGTACGTCTTCGTGTCCCTGCTGTCCAGAGACAGCGTCTACGACGTCCTCCGGAGGATCTGCACCCACCTGCAGGTTGGTGGACCAGCACGAGTCCGAGTCCACTTCCTGTTACAGCATGTGTTCATCCTGACTTCCTGTCTGCTTGCAGGTGGACGGGAAGAGTCTGAGCCTGAAGCAGTACCTGGAGGAGCCCATCTCCATCTCCATGGTAACGGCGCACTCATTGACATCCCATAATCCCAAAATCTTCTGCTCTACACACTCAATACTCATACTCAGTGTATGCTACTGTGTGTGGGTGTGGGTGTGTGTGTGTGTGTTTGTGTGAGTGTGTTTCTGTGTGTGTCTCTGTATGTCTGTGTGTGTGTGTGTGTGTGTGTCTGTCTCTGTATGTGTGTGTGTGTGTGTGTGTGTGTGTGTGTGTGTTTGTGTGAGTGTGTTTCTGTGTGTGTGTGTGTGTGTGTGTGTGTTTCTGTGTGTGTCTCTGTATGTCTGTGTGTGTGTGTGTGTGTGTGTGTGTGTGTGTGTGTCTGTGTGTCTGTGTGTGTGTGTGTGTGTGTGTGTGTGTGTGTGTGTCTCTGTATGTATGTGTGTGTGTGTGTGTGTCTGTCTGTGTGTTTCTGTGTGTGTGTTTGTGTGAGTGTGTTTCTGTGTGTGTGTGTGTGTGTGTGTTTCTGTGTGTGTCTCTGTATGTCTGTGTGTGTGTGTGTGTGTGTGTCTGTCTCTGTATGTATGTGTGTGTGTGTGTGTGTCTATGTGTGTGTGTGTGTCTGTGTGAGGGTTTCTGTGTGTGTGTGTGTGTGTGTGTGTGTCTCTGTGTGTGTGTTTGTCTCTGTATGTGTGTGTGTGTGTGTGTGTGTGTGTGTGTGTCTGTCTCTGTATGTATCTTTGTATCTGTCACAGGGACACACACTATGCTTGTTACACACACACAGACACACACTATGCTCGTTACACACTAATTGATATCATAATGTTGATAATATTGATCATGTGATGGTAGACGGGATCCATTTTGTCTAAAAAACGTTGTTGTTGAATGTTGTGTGATTCAGTGTAAATGAATGTCAACACCTTAAAATGTCTCCAACCAATCAGATGTACCGGTCTGACCCTAGAACAGCGTGACAGTGTGATGTCATAATGTAACAGGTTGTTATTGGCTGTAAAGATGGAAACACACTGTCACTGATTTATTCTCACGAGTTATTTTACCCAACTTCAGATAATTCGATTGACACTGAGCTTGTGTTGTGTTGTGTTGTGTTGTTGTTGTGTTGTTGTGTTGTTGTGTTGTTGTTGTTGTCTCCGTCAGGACGAGTTTCCAGAGGTGCTGAAGTGGCGGAGGAAGCCGTCGCTCCCCGCCGTCTCCTCCTCGCTCCCGGACCTGCTGGGAAACTCCTCCCCCGACCTCGTCGCAGACACGCCTTTCATCACGCACACGCTCGCAGGTAGGCCCGCCCACCTGTCAATCACAGCCCCCCTGTCAATCACAGCCCACCTGTCAATCACAGCCTCTGCACACGCTTCATGTTGACCCGTTTTTTAAAGTTGATGTGTGTGTGTGTGTGTGTGTGTGTGTGTGTGTGTGTGTGTGTGTGTAGACAGCAGTTTGGAACCAGAGAAGATCCTGCTGCCAGAACCAGTACCTGAACTGGGTCAGATGGAGTACCAGCTGCTGAAACTCTTCATCCTGCTGTAAGTACCACAGTACCCAGCAAATACACAAGATAATACTGCAAATACCCAGGAAAATACAGCAGATACACAGGAAAATACAGCAAATACCCAGCAAATACCCAGGAAAATACAGCAAATACACAGGAAAATACAGCAAATACACAGGAAAATACAGAGAATACTGCAAATACCCAGCAAATACCCAGTAAATACCCAGGAAAATACCGCAAATACCCAGTAAATACCCAGGAAAATACAGCAAATACCCAGAAAAATACAGAAAATACCGCAAATACCCAGTAAATACCCAGGAAAATACAGCAAATACCCAGAAAAATACATCAAATACTAATCAGACAAATAGTTGTATTACCCCTGAGGTGTGTTCAGGGTCCTCTGTATTTTCCAGTGTTGGCTGTAGCTCTTGTTGGTCGGTGCTGCCCCCTGCTGGTTGAACATCTCTCTCAGCGCTGAGTGACAGGAGACACATCACATTTACAAATAATCTGGTGATAATATTTTATTTTTAATTGTTTTTAATTATTATATTATTTTATTTTTTTTATTTAGTATTTTTTATTATTATTTTTTATTTTCCAGCTGGTCTAGAACCCCTCCCCCCCCCCCATCCCTGAGTGCTCTGGTCTACGTTATGAGTACTGATGTCTACACGTTACGGTTTTCTTTTTGACATACTATACTATGATTTTTATTCTTTTTGACATACTATACTATGACTTTTTATACTTTTTTGACATACTATACTATGACTTTTTATACTTTTTGACATACTATACTTTGACTTTTTGTCTTTTTTGACATACTATACTATGACTTTTTATACTTTTTGACATACTATACTATGACTTTTTATACTTTTTGACATACTATACTTTGACTTTTTGTCTTTTTTGACATACTATACTATGACTTTTTATACTTTTGACATACTATACTATGACTTTTTATACTTTTGACATACTATACTATGACTTTTTATACTTTTGACATACTATACTTTGACTTTTTGTCTTTTTTGACGTACTATACTATGACTTTTTATACTTTTTTGACATACTATACTATGACTTTTATTCTTTTTGACATACTATACTATGACTTTTTATACTTTTTTGACATACTATACTATGACTTTTTGTCTTTTTTGACATACTATACTATGACTTTTTGTCTTTTTTGACATACTATACTATGACTTTTTATACTTTTTGACATACTATACTTTGACTTTTTGTCTTTTTTGACATACTATACTATGACTTTTATTCTTTTTGACATACTATACTATGACTTTTATTCTTTTTGACATACTATACTATGACTTTTTGTCTTTTTTGACATACTATACTATGACTTTTTGTCTTTTTTGACATACTATACTATGACTTTTTATACTTTTTCGACATACTATACTATGACTTTTTGTCTTTTTCAACATACTATACTATGACTTTTTGTCTTTTTTGACATACTATACTATGACTTTTTGTCTTTTTTGACATACTATACTATGACTTTTTATACTTTTTGACATACTATACTTTGACTTTTTATACTTTTTGACATACTATACTTTGACTTTTTGTCTTTTTTGACATACTATACTATGACTTTTATTCTTTTTGACATACTATACTATGACTTTTATTCTTTTTGACATACTATACTATGACTTTTTGTCTTTTTTGACATACTATACTATGACTTTTTGTCTTTTTTGACATACTATACTATGACTTTTTGTCTTTTTCAACATACTATACTATGACTTTTTGTCTTTTTTGACATACTATACTATGACTTTTATTCTTTTTGACATACTATACTATGACTTTTTATACTTTTTGACATACTATACTTTGACTTTTTGTCTTTTTTGACATACTATACTATGACTTTTATTCTTTTTGACATACTATACTATGACTTTTTATACTTTTTGACATACTATATTTGACTTTTTGTCTTTTTTGACATACTATACTATGACTTTTATTCTTTTTGACATACTATACTATGACTTTTTATACTTTTTGACATACTATACTATGACTTTTTGTCTTTTTTGACATACTATACTATGACTTTTTGTCTTTTTTGACATACTATACTATGACTTTTTATACTTTTTTGACATACTATACTATGACTTTTTGTCTTTTTTGACATACTATACTATGACTTTTTGTCTTTTTTGACATACTATACTATGACTTTTTGTCTTTTTTGACATACTATACTACGACTTTTTATACTTTTTGACATACTATACTATGACTTTTTGTCTTTTTTGACATACTATACTATGACTTTTTGTCTTTTTTGACATACTATACTATGACTTTTTGTCTTTTTTGACATACTATACTATGACTTTTTGTCTTTTTTCGACATACTATACTATGACTTTTTATAGTTTTTGACATACTATACTATGACTTTTTATACTTTTTCGACAAACTATAACTTTTTGTCTTTTTTCGACATACTATACTATGACTTTTTGTCTTTTTTGACATACTATACTATGACTTTTTGTCTTTTTTGACATACTATACTATGACTTTTTGTCTTTTTTGACATACTATACTATGACTTTTTATACTTTTTGACATACTATACTATGACTTTTTGACCTTTGACATACTATACTATGACTTTTTGTCTTTTTTGACATACTATACTATGACTTTTTGTCTTTTTTGACATACTATACTATGACTTTTTATACTTTTTGACATACTATACTATGACTTTTTGACCTTTGACATACCATACCAGAAATCAGAATCATGTTTATTGTCAGGTTTTTATTTTCAGGGAATTATCGTTGATAAAAAACATAAAAGAGAAAATAAAAGATGGGTATGTATAAAAAAAAAAAACAATACAAATCAACAATAAAAATATGTACAATACATCTATTCATAAAATGGACAGCAGTGAAAATATTATGCTTGAGCATGTGTCCCATGTCCAGAGGCTCAGTCCTCACCACATAGCCCTTTGTTGCATGCCCCCCTTCCTCCCATGTTACTTTCTCCAGATGTCCGGTCTGATAAAGGACATAAACGCCCAAAAATGTATCTTTAGAATAAAAAAAATCACTGTATATAGTTGTAGTTTTCCCCCCCTCCCCCAACGTGTCCCTCTGACGGTGTCCCTCTGACAAGTCCCTCTGACGTGTCCCTCTGACTGTGTCCCTCTGACGGTGTCCGTCTGACGTGTCCCTCTGACGTGTCCCTCTGACGGTGTCCGTCTGACGTGTCCCTCTGACGTGTCCCTCTGACTGTGTCCCTCTGACGGTGTCCCTCTGACGTGTCCCTCTGACTGTGTCCCTCTGACGGTGTCCCTCTGACGTGTCCCTCTGACTGTGTCCCTCTGACGTGTCCTTCTGACGGTGTCCCTCTGACGGTGTCCCTCTGACTGTGTCCCTCTGACGGTGTCCGTCTGACGTGTCCCTCTGACGTGTCCTTCTGACGGTGTCCCTCTGACTGTGTCCCTCTGACTGTGTCCCTCTGACTGTGTCCCTCTGACTGTGTCCCTCTGACGTGTCCCTCAGCGTCTTCCTGCTGGTCCTGTCCTCCTGCTACCTGGCCTTCAGAGTCTGTCGTCTGGAGCAACAGCTGAGCTTCCTGAGCAGCCAGCCCCCCCTCAGAGACAGGTAAGAAGAAGAAGAACAAGAATAATAACAATAAGTATAATAAAAATACTACTACTACTAAAAATAATAATAATGAAAATAAAAATAAAGTTACTTTAAAGTATAATATATATAATAATAATATTTAATAATATATAAAATTAGCAACAGTTATTCCCATTAACACACTTCTTCCTCCTCTGAGTCGGATTTGCCTCGAGGTCCCTGTTACCTGGACGTAACCCCCCCCCCAGTGTCTTCAGGTCTAATCTGACCCCTGTCCATAAAGGTTCTATATCAGAAATTTGGGTTTCTTTCAAACTAATTGTCCATATAGAACCGAGGACGGTTCCCAACGACGCTCCTCACACGTTACATGAATCATCAGCTCAACACTTTCACTGGATTTGTCAATTTTATAGCATTTGGAGAAAAAACTATCTGTAAAAGAACTTTAGAAAAAGTGTAAGAAAAGAGAGAAAAATGTGAATAAAACGACTAAAATGTGACCAAATGTCAAATAACCTCAGGTTCTAAAACTCAAAATTGGTCCTTGACATGCTGATTCGTTTCTCGCCAGGTGTGGAGAGGTGCCCTGCTGGCTAGCCAATCAGAGGACAGGAACCTGACGCTGAAGCCAATCAGAGGACAGGAAAAATCAGAGGACAGGAAGCTGACGCTGAAGCCAATCAGAGGACAGGAAGCTGACGCTGAAGCCAATCAGGGAGAACAGGAACTGAAACTTGCACTTACATAGACTTCCCCTCAGGGGGCGACGGTGAGTCAGCTGTCAGGACGCGGAGATGTCGGCAGCTGTACTCCGATCCTGCCGCGACCTGGTTACCATAGAGACGTCACAATAGTCAACAGACACTGTAGGCTGACCTTTGACCTCTGAGGACGGTCACATAGAGGCTAGGAGGGACGACGACATGCTGTAACATTACAGATTATTAATGTGTGTGTGTGTGTGTGTGTGTGTGTGTGTGTGATTCCTGAAGTGTTTTTGCTGATTCTGTATTCACGTCACTTTAAAGAAACTCAGATTATTATTCTAACTGTGTGACAACATTATGGGATGGATCCCTACAGAGATAGACCTTTTAGTTAAAGAGGAAGATCCTTTTTAGTTTAAAATGAAACAGAAATCACCATCACCAAACCCACCAGACTCCATGTAAATAATCACTACTTTTAGCGTGTATAGAGCAGCATATCTCCACCAGACTCCATGTTAATAATCACTACTTTTAGTGTGTATAGAGCAGCATATCTCCACCAGACTCCATGTAAATAATCACTACTTTTAGCGTGTATAGAGCAGCATATCTCCACCAGACTCCATGTTAATAATCACTACTTTTAGCGTGTATAGAGCAGCATATCTCCACCAGACTCCATGTAAATAATCACTACTTTTAGCGTGTATAGAGCAGCATATCTCCACCAGACTCCATGTAAATAATCACTACTTTTAGTGTGTATAGAGCAGTATATCTCCACCAGACTCCATGTAAATAATCACTACTTTTAGTGTGTATAGAGCAGCATATCTCCACCAGACTCCATGTAAATAATCACTACTTTTAGCGTGTATAGAGCAGCATATCTCCACCAGACTCCATGTAAATAATCACTACTTTTAGCGTGTATAGAGCAGCATATCTCCACCAGACTCCATGTAAATAATCACTACTTTTAGCGTGTATAGAGCAGCATATCTCCACCAGACTCCATGTAAATAATCACTACTTTCATGGAGTCTGGTGGGTTTGGTGATGGTGATTTCGGGGCTGTTTCTTACAGCTTGTTTCTACCTGATGCTGAACATCTGCCCAACAGCTGTGTGAGAAAACATCTGCTTCTTTGATAAAAAGTCAAAAGGAAAAAGACTCTCTGGACTTTAAAAACTGTCCACTACGACTCCCAAGATGCATTTCACCAATCAGAGCTTCACATCCCCCCCTTTACGTTTGATTTCTGGGTGTGATTTTATATGAACAGATTAATATTTGATGACTGTTAAGTTCCCAGGAGACATTTTATTTATTTATATTAAGAAACTATAAATGCATGTTGGTGAAGCTTAGGGATCTCTGCTTGTGTGTTTTCTACAAACATTTATTAATAAAGTCAGTTTTTCTAGATCTGCAAAGCGCAGAATAACAAACTAAAATGTTCAATATCAATAAAGGTTTCAAATTGAATATCTTATCTGCCATTTTAAAGATTTCCCGCCACACAAACATGTTGTTACTCGCATGTGGTGAAATATATCTATATATTTATATATAGATATATATAGATATATATAGATATATATCTATATATATCTATATCTATCTATCTATATCTATTTATATATATATCTATATCTATATATATCTATATCTATATATATCTATATCTATATATATATATATATCTATCTATAGATGTATACTGTATATCTAAGATATGTCACTTGGTTGCCGTGGTGATAGGAAAAACTGAAGTAAAAAAAAAACAGCTGTGTATGAATTATTAATTAATCTTTATTAATCTTTAATGATCCTAAAACATATTTACAGGAGATTTCATCTTCAATCTGATTCACTAACGGAGATTTAATTAACAGGAAAGTTATGTCCTCCTTTCCTCTCCTCCTCTCCTTGTATCCTCTCCTACTGTCCTCGTTTCCTCTCCTACTGTCCTCGTTTCCTACTGTCTCCTTTCCTCCTTGTTTCCTCTCCTACTGTCCTCGTTTCCTCTCCTACTGTCTCCTTTCCTCTCCTCGTTTCCTCTCCTACTGTCTCCTTTCTTCTCCTACTGTCCTCGTTTCCTCTCCTACTGTCTCCTTTCTTCTCCTACTGTCCTCGTTTCCTCTCCTACTGTCTCCTTTCCTCTCCTCGTTTCCTCACCTACTGTCTCCTTTCCTCTCCTCGTTTCCTCACCTACTGTCTCCTTTCCTCTCCTACTGCCCTCCTTTCCTCTCCTACTGTCTCCTTTCCTCTCCTTGTTTCCTCTCCTACTGTCCTCCTTTCCTACTGTCCTCATTTCCTCTCCTACTGTCCTCCTTTTCTCTCTTCTTTTCCTCTCCTACTGTCCTCCTTTTCTCTCTTCGTTTCCTCTCCTACTGTCCTCCTTTTCTCTCTTCTTTTCCTCTCCTACTGTCCTCCTTTTCTCTCTTCGTTTCCTCTCCTACTGTCCTCCTTTTCTCTCTTTTCCTCTCCTACTGTCCTTGTTTCTTCTCCTACTGTCTTGTTTCCTCTCCTACTGTCATTTCCTTGTTTCCTCTCCTCCTGACTAGTCTTTTAATTACAGTTCCCTTTCTTTTGTGTTGTCTTATATTCCAGTTATTTGCTCGTTTCCTCTCCTCCTGTCTCCTCTCCTCCCGTCTCGTCTCCTCCTGTCTCGTCTCCTCCTGTCTCGTCTCCTCCCGTCTCCTCCTGTCTCGTCTCCTCCTGTCTCGTCTCCTCCTGTCTCTTGTCCCATGTTAACCAATCAGCTGTGAGGAAGGCAGGTGAGCCTCGGCTGTGTCTGATTGGTTGGAGAACGTCCTGGGACTCACCACCTCGCCCCCAACCATAAACTCCACCCGTCCCCTGCTCCCCCCCCCCACCCCGTTGTCCGTCTCCGTCCCAGCATGCACCCTGCCCACCGCCGCCAGCAGCCGGACGTCGGCGTGTGCGCTGGCCACCGTGTGGCGCCGCACGCCGCCCGCCTTCTCCAGGTAGGCCTCGCCCTCCTGCTCCACCAGCGGCGCCAGGGACGCCGAGTCGGACCAGGTGTGGTGCTGCGTCACGGTGATCTCCGGAGACGAGCGCAGGGGGCGGGGCTCTGGGGACGGACAGGAACAGGAAGTCAGAGGGGACAGACAGGAAGTCAGAGGGGACAGATGTAATTTACTCAACCCCCCCCCGCTGAACTATGATATTCAAAATTAGGGCTGCACGATGATTAGATTGTATGTGTGTGTGTGTGCATGTATGTGTGTGTGTGGTGGAAAGAAACCACAGCAGCAGATTAGGCGGATTTAAAACAGCTGATTAGTACAGAGCACACACACACACACACACACACACACACACACACACACACCGTTTTTTTTAACTTTTTCTTGCGTTTTTGTCTCTTTTTTTCCTGTTTGTCCTTTTTTTAACGTCAACACTACGTAACACTAACTTATTAACTTTAGTTTGAGTTATTTTTGGAATTTATGGTCAATTAACCTCATTTATAGGGAATTTAAATAACTAAATAATTAAAATTACATTGTGAATGAATAATTGAATAATGAAAATTTAATTAAATGAACTACAACTTCTTCTTCTGCGTTTGGTGGCGGGTCGCAGCCATCACCCCAACTCATTAATATTCAGCAAATGTTTCATTTGATATCATTTAACTCAGATAAAAACGTGGGGACGGGGACAGGGACGGAGACAGGGACGGAGACAGGGACGGAGACAGGGACGGAGACAGGGACGTCGCTGTGGACACTTTGACACACTGGTCTGCAGGGAGAGATGGGGAGGACTCACCCAGCGGGTGGGGTTGGTTGCTAAGATACGGAGACACGACGATCGCCACCAGACGCTCCAGCTGGTAGTACTCCAAAGTGGGAAGACCCGACTCATGGATACCCTGGGGGGGGGGGACAGAAAGACAGACAGAGAGAGAGACAGATTAATGTCTCTAACCCTCCTGTTGTCCTCATCTTCTTTAACCCTTGTGTTTTCCTCGGGTCAAACTGGCCCGTTTTCAGTTCCTTTTTTTTTTTCACAAAAAATGGGCCGTTGAAATAAGAGCTGAAAATGTCAAAATTAAAAATATCAAAAAACTCACCCACAACATTGAAAAAGTGACTAAAATGTTGGAAAAAGCAATAATGTTGAAAAATCTTTTTATTTTTCCATGGTTGACGGGAAGACAACACAAGGGTTAAAAAGCTTCTACATCAGAAATGTAGATTTATTCTATTTCAACCAAAAGTGACAAAAATGTTAAAAAGTGCAGAGAAAGAAATAAAATCTACTTTAAAAACAAATGGAAAAAATGACAAAAGTATTAAAGAGTAAGTCTGTATTTTATATAATATTTATTATTTATCTGATGTGAGATCGTGTTTCTTTATGAACGTCTGGTTAGTGTGTGTGGTTGTGTGTGTGTGTGTGTCTCTATGTGTGTGTGTGTGAGTGTGTATGTGTGTGTGTGTGTCTGTGTGTGTGGTTGTGTGCGTGTGTCTCTATGTGTGTGTGTGTGTGTGTGTGTATCTGTGTGTGTGTGTATGTGTATGTGTCTCTGTGTGTGTGTGTGTGTGTGGTTGTGTGTGTGTGTGTGTGTGTGTGTGTGTATGTGTGTGTGTGTCTCTGTGTGTGTATGTGTGTGTGTGTCTCTGTGTGTGTGTGTGTGTGTGTGTCTCTGTGTGTGTGTGTGTGTGTGTGTGTGTGTGTGTGTGTCTCTGTGTGTGTGTGTGTGTGTGTGTGTGTGTGTGTGTGTGTGTGTGTGTGTGTGTGTGTGTGTGTGTGTGTGTGTGTGTGTCTCTGTGTGTGTGTGTGTGTGTGTCTGTGTGTGTGTGTCTCTGTGTGTGTGTGTGTCTCTGTGTGTGTGTGTGTGTGTGTGTGTGTGTCTCTGTGTGTGTGTGTGTGTGTGTGTGTGTGTCTCTGTGTGTGTGTGTGTCTCTGTGTGTGTGTGTGTGTGTGTGTGTGTGTGTGTGTGTGTGTGTGTGTGTGTGTGTGTGTGTGTGTGTGTGTGTGTGTGTGTGTGTGTGTGTGTGTGTGTGTGTGTGTACTAACCTGCAGCACCAGCAGCATCTGTGTGAGCGGTGGAGGAACCGAGGCTGCAGCGCTCAGTGCCGCCTCCAGGGGGAGCTTCAGGAGGACCAGGTCCCTGAAGGCCAGCAGCGAGATCTGCCGGACGGTCAGCTCCTGCCCCTGGGGGGGGGCACAGAGACCACACACACACACACACACAGACACAGACACACACACACACACACACACACACACACACCAAGACACACAAACACAGCAGGAGTTTCCTTCAGAGCTCAGCGAGTTAATCCACTGAGCTCTGATTATTTAAAGATTAACTTCCAGCAGGCGGCGTCTCCGCCGGCAACAGAGACCTCGTTTCTATAGAAACGAGGTCTCTAAGGAAACATGATGACTTCATATTGTCTCTACTGTCAACACGGCGTGATGCTCATTTAAGTAGCAGATCATCACTGAAGGCATCAGAAGAATGAATCAACACACGGGATTATGTGTGTGTGTGTGTGTGTGTGTGTGTGTGTGTGTGTGTGTGTGTGTGTGTGTGTGTGTGTGTGTACCTGGACGGGGTAGAAGATGGCCTGCAGGGTCGGGAGGATCTCTGTGAAGAATCTGTCCCACATGTCGGCGAGGACCTCCAGCTGCTCGCCACCTTCGGGGGGGGGACACACGCAAGTGCAGCCGGTTACCATGGAAACGCATTACAAAACGCACCACGTGTCGGCCGACGTCCCGGAGGACGTTAGCCCGTTAGACTCCATGTTTCTGTTCGGCAGTAACGCCGCGTGGTCTCACATTATGCTGAACCTGATTGGCTCCTGAAGCTTCAAATAGAAACAAGGAATCATGGGTAATACGTGATGACATCAGGAGGAGCCGCTGAGCCATGAAAGGGAATAAAACCCAAAACTGACCTTCCTCGTCGTTAGAAACACACTTTTTGTCCCATAAATGTAAAACAAACGTTTCTTGAATCACGACGAGAGGAAAACCTGGACTGACTCACCGGAGTGGAGGAGGACCTGATCCAGGACTTCAGACAGACCAGGAGTCAGCAGCTGGTTCTGAGACACAACAACTCAATTTTAATATAGTAGTTTTATTAAGAGTTGTCCAGATAGAGCAGGTCTACACCGCTCTATAATTTACAGGTAGAGCAGGTCTAGACCGCTCTATAATCTACAGATAGAGCAGGTCTACACCGCTCAATAATCTACAGATAGAGCAGGTCTCGACCGCTCTATAATCTCCAGATAGAGCAGGTCTACACCGCTCAATAATCTACAGATAGAGCAGGTCTCGACCGCTCTATAATCTACAGATAGAGCAGGTCTCGACCGCTCTATAATCTACAGATAGAGCAGGTCTAGACCGCTCTATAATCTACAGATAGAGCTGGTCTAGACCGCTCTATAACACACAGTCTTTCTTCCCCCGTTGTCTCTGAACAAAAAGAAGAAGTGTGTCATCCTCGTCTTTATCTGCTGATCTACACCTCGCTATCTGAAGCCGATTAGTGAAGAAGATCAGGAGTCGCTTCAGGACGCAGAGACAAGAGAAACAAGCTGTAATGTTACCATGAAATGTATAAAGCCAGCATATCTCCACCAGACTCCATGTAAATAATCACTACTTTTAGTGTGTATAGAGCAGCATATCTCCACCAGACTCCATGTAAATAATCACTACTTTTAGCGTGTATAGAGCAGCATATCTCCACCAGACTCCATGTAAATAATCACTACTTTTAGCGTGTATAGACCAGCATATCTCCACCAGACTCTATGTAAATAATCACTACTTTTAGCGTGTATAGAGCAGCATATCTCCACCAGACTCTATGTAAATAATCACTACTTTTAGCGTGTATAGAGCAGCATATCTCCACCAGACTCCATGTAAATAATCACTACTTTTAGCGTGTATAGAGCAGTATATCTCCACCAGACTCCATGTAAATAATCACTACTTTTAGCGTGTATAGAGCAGCATATCTCCACCAGACTCCATGTAAATAATCACTACTTTTAGCGTGTATAGAGCAGCATATCTCCACCAGACTCCATGTAAATAATCACTACTTTTAGCGTGTATAGAGCAGCATATCTCCACCAGACTCCATGTAAATAATCACTACTTTTAGTGTGTATAGAGCAGCATATCTCCACCAGACTCCATGTAAATAATCACTACTTTTAGTGTGTATAGAGCAGCATATCTCCACCAGACTCCATGTAAATAATCACTACTTTTAGTGTGTATAGAGCAGCATATCTACATCAGACTCCATGTAAATAATCACTACTTTTAGTGTGTATAGAGCAGCATATCTCCACCAGACTCCATGTAAATAATCACTACTTTTAGCGTGTATAGACCAGCATATCTCCACCAGACTCCATGTAAATAATCACTACTTTTAGCATGTATAGAGCAGCATATCTCCACCAGACTCTATGTAAATAATCACTACTTTTAGCGTGTATAGACCAGCATATCTCCACCAGACTATGTAAATAATCACTACTTTTAGCATGTATAGAGCAGCATATCTCCACCAGAATCCATGTAAATAATCACTACTTTTAGCGTGTATAGATCAGCATATCTCCACATGTAAATGGGTGAATTAAGAGTTTATTCCAACCAGACCAGAGTGGTGATTGTTGAACAGTGGAAAGATGAACCAAGACGGCTTTTGGTAGTTTCATTTAGTTTCTGTCCACTTTGAATGAAGTGTGTTTCACGATGATAAAAGTAGTGATTATTTACATGGAGTCTGGTGGGTTTGGTGATGATTTTCTGGGCCGTTTCATGTTAAACTAAAAGGATCTTCCTCTTTAGAGGGTTCAACATTATAGATAACAGAGATAGACCTCTCTGTTCAACATGAAGCAGACCACAAAATGGCCGTTTTCATGACATGAAGAGTGAAAGTACCTGCAGGTAGTCGGTGATGAAGGAGCCCATCTCAGTTTTAAGGAGCCACCTGCAGAGAAAGGAGAAGAGGAAGGAAGGGCGGCGGCCATGTCACATCTGTGGTTAAACATGAATTATACGTTTTATAAAGATCAGATTACACACACACACACACACACACACACACACACACACAGTCGCTCTCACACTCACACACACACACACACTATCTCTCTCTTTCACACACACTCACACACACACACACACAAACACACACACACACACACACACACTCAGTTTCTCTCTTTCTCTCTCTCTCTCTCTCACACACACACACACACACACACACACACACACACTCAGTTTCTCTCTTACACACACACACACACACAGTCTCTTTCTCTCTCTCTCTCTCTCTCTCACACACACACTCTGTTTCTCTCTTACACACACACACACACACACAGTCTCTTTCTCTCTCTCTCTCACACACACACTCTGTTTCTCTCTTACACACACACACACACACACACACACACACACACACACACACACACACACACACACACACAGTCTCTCTCTCACACACACACACACTCTGTTTCTCTCTTACACACAAACACACATTCTCTCTCTCTCTCACACACACACAGTCCCTCTCTCACACACACACACTCTCACACACACTCAGTTTCTCTCTCTCTCTCTCTCACACACACACAGTCCCTCTCTCACACACACACTCTCACACACACTCAGTTTCTCTCTCTCTCTCTCTCACACACACACAGACTCTCTCTCTCTCTCTCACACACACACAGACTCTCTCTCTCTCTCTCACACACACACACACACACACACTTTCTCTCTCACACACACTTTCTCTCAGTTTCTCTCACTCACACACACACACACACTAATCTTTGGTACCTGGTCTCCTATTAAAGTGGAAGTGTGTGAAGATGCTTCATACCGAGACATGCCGTTATCATTTATGTTATTATTTATTTATGTTATTGGTCACATGGTCACAGGTTGGATTCGAACCCTGGACCTCTGCATCGAGGCATAAACCTCTCAGTACATGTGCGCCCGCTCTACCGCTGGACCAACCCGGCCCCTGCTGGACCAACCCGGCCCCTGCTGGACCAACCCGGCCCCTGCTGGACCAACCCGGCCCCTGCTGGACCAACCCGGCCCCTGCTGGACCAACCCGGCCCCTGCTGGACCAACCCGGCCCCTGCTGGACCTCTTTCATAGGCCAAGTTATTCCTAGTTTGTTTTTGACTTCTCGGGTGATTGGTCCCTAACAAAAACAACATCTGGAGAGTGGTGTGTGTGTGTCTCTGTGTGTGTGTGTCTGTGTGTGTGTGTGTCTCTGTGTGTGTGTGTCTCTGTGTGTGTGTGTGTGTGTCTGTGTGTGTGTGTGTGTGTGTGTGTCTGTGTCTCTGTGTGTGTGTCTCTGTGTGTGTGTGTGTGTCTCTGTCTGTGTGTGTCTGTGTGTGTGTGTGTGTGTGTGTCTCTCTGTGTGTGTGTGTCTCTGTGTGTGTGTGTGTGTGTGTGTGTGTGTGTGTCTCTGTGTGTGTGTGTGTCTCTGTGTGTGTGTCTCTCTGTGTGTGTGTGTGTGTGTGTGTGTGTGTGTCTCTGTGTGTGTGTGTGTGTGTGTGTGTCTCTCTGTGTGTGTGTGTCTCTGTGTGTGTGTGTGTGTGTGTGTGTGTGTGTGAGTGTGTGTGTGTGTCTCTCTGTATGTGTGTGTGTGTGTGTGTGTGTGTGTCCTCGCTGCCACCTGGTGGGATTGTCTTAGATGTCTTTCTTCAATGAAATGTCCCTTTTTGGTAGTTATGAGTCTCTTTTTCCATAATTTTGGACTGTCATCATATCTGAGTCTGAATCACTAGAAAAGCTGGCGATGGGGCAGTGGATGAGACACATGCCTCAGGGGTTGGTGGTTCGATACCCATCAACCAACGTGTCCCTAAGCAAGACACTTCAGGTTGTTTAATGGTCATGTGTAGAATCGACGGCGTACCCCGCAGACCCCCCATCATTAGATCTGAGAAAAGTACGCTGCTGCACCCGAACCTTATAATGGCGGGAAAACCATGATGTGTGTGAACGCCACACTGAAGAAGAAGAAGTCACCTGATGCTCTCGTTAAGCGTGAACAGCTCATTGGTCTGCAGCGGTCCACCCTGGAACACCTTGATCACAGCTGATTGGACGCTGAGGAGACACACAAACAGGTAAAGGTCAACAGCATAGTGTGTGTGTGTGTTTTTGTTGGTCAATGGCAGATCACTTCCCACTGCCTCAAGATAGCCTCCCTGTAAGACCAGCACCCCCAGAATGCACCTGAACACACCTCCCTGTAAGACCAGCACCCCCAGAATGCACCTGAACACACCTCCCTGTAAGACCGGCACACCCAGAATGCACCTGAACACACCTCCCTGTAAGACCAGCACGCCCAGAATGCACCTGAACACACCTCCCTGTAAGACCAGCACGCCCAGAATGCACCTGAACACACCTCCCTGTAAGGCCAGCACACCCAGAATGCACCTGAACACACCTCCCTGTAAGACCAGCACACCCAGAATGCACCTGAACACACCTCCCTGTAAGACCAGCACACCCAGAATGCACCTGAACACACCTCCCTGTAAGACCAGCACCCCCAGAATGCACCTGAACACACCTCCCTGTAAGACCGGCACACCCAGAATGCACCTGAACACACCTCCCTGTAAGACCAGCACGCCCAGAATGCACCTGAACACACCTCCCTGTAAGACCAGCACACCCAGAATGCACCTGAACACACCTCCCTGTAAGACCAGCACGCCCAGAATGCACCTGAACACACCTCCCTGTAAGACCAGCACGCCCAGAATGCACCTGAACACACCTCCCTGTAAGGCCAGCACACCCAGAATGCACCTGAACACACCTCCCTGTAAGACCAGCACACCCAGAATGCACCTGAACACACCTCCCTGTAAGACCAGCACACCCAGAATGCACCTGAACACACCTCCCTGTAAGACCAGCACCCCAGAATGCACCTGAACACACCTCCCTGTAAGACCAGCACACCCAGAATGCACCTGAACACACCTCCCTGTAAGACCAGCACACCCAGAATGCACCTGAACACACCTCCCTGTAAGACCAGCACCCCCAGAATGCACCTGAACACACCTCCCTGTAAGACCAGCACCCCAGAATGCACCTGAACACACCTCCCTGTAAGACCAGCACACCCAGAATGCACCTGAACACACCTCCCTGTAAGACCAGCACACCCAGAATGCACCTGAACACACCTCCCTGTAAGACCAGCACCCCCAGAATGCACCTGAACACACCTCCCTGTAAGACCAGCACACCCAGAATGCACCTGAACACACCTCCCTGTAAGACCAGCACACCCAGAATGCACCTGAACACACCTCCCTGTAAGACCAGCACCCCCAGAATGCACCTGAACACACCTCCTGTAAGACCAGCACCCCAGAATGCACCTGAACACACCTCCCTGTAAGACCAGCACACCCAGAATGCACCTGAACACACCTCCCTGTAAGACCAGCACACCCAGAATGCACCTGAACACACCTCCCTGTAAGACCAGCACCCCCAGAATGCACCTGAACACACCTCCCTGTAAGACCAGCACCCCCAGAATGCACCTGAACACACCTCCCTGTAAGACCAGCACGCCCAGAATGCACCTGAACACACCTCCCTGTAAGACCAGCACACCCAGAATGCACCTGAACACACCTCCCTGTAAGACCAGCACACCCAGAATGCACCTGATTGGTCTCTAAAAAAAAGAACAAACTGGAGTGTGTGTGTGTGTGTGTGTGTGTGTGTGTGTGTGCGTGCGTGCGTGCGTGTGTGTGTCTCAGCTGGTTGACAGGACGTGGCCTCGCTGCCATCTCCATTTCCTCCTTAACATCCTGTTGAGCGCTGCGAGGAGCAGGAAACAGGCCCGAGAGTTTCTACAGACACTATCTACTGAAGTGACCTCACACGCAGAGACACTGAGACACGCTGAGACACTGAGACACGGTGAGACACAGACAGACTGTCTCAGCGTGTCTCTCTGTCATGGCAACATGAGGGGACCATGAAGAAAATATGAGGTCAACATAAAGACAACATGAGGACAACATGAGGGCAACAGGGGGGGGGACATGGGGGCGACATGGGGACAACATGAAGACAACATGGGGACAACATGGGGACAACATGGGGACAACATGAAGACAACATGGGGACAACATGAAGACAACATGGGGACAACATGGGGACAACATGGGGACAACATGGGGACAACATGGGGGCAACATGAAGACAACATGGGGACAACATGAGGTTTAAGAGTATTTTAGAGGCCGCGGGACCCGGTGTTCTGGGTCCAGACCTTGTTCTGATCTCGGGAAAACACGAGTCAGCACTTTCTCTTTCTAAGCCTCTGTGTCCTAAACACCTGAAGACAACATCTGTGTTGTGGGATCATGGAGTCAGACTGAGGACATCTGATTGTCCTCCTGCGAGACACTAGAGCCCGACCCATGGAGGATTTAAGACAGATACGAATATTTGGTTATTTAAAAATCTGATATTTATTAAAAAAAAAATAAAAAATCCAGAAACGCAACAAAATACAAACAGATTCCCAACGTTAGTTATTTATGAGTTCTCACTAAAATAATATGATAATAATTAGTTTTATTGTTACAACAGAATATTAAAATATGTTAAAGTTCTGATAATAAAATGTAGAAAATACAAACTTAACATATGAAACTTAAAAATAATCAGTGTTGCCAACGGGGACGTTGTAGAGCGTCCTCTGGTGGACAGACTATGCAACACCATCACTAACAGGGACGTTGTAGAGCGTCCTCTGGTGGACAGACTATGCAACGCCATCACTAACAGGGACGTTGTAGAGCGTCCTCTGGTGGACAGACTATGCAACGCCATCACTAACAGGGACGTTGTAGAGCGTCCTCTGGGGGACAGACTATGCAACACCATCACTAACAGGGACGTTGTAGAGCGTCCTCTGGTGGACAGACTATGCAACGCCATCACTAACAGGGACGTTGTAGAGCGTCCTCTGGTGGACAGACTATGCAACGCCATCACTAACAGGGACGTTGTAGAGCGTCCTCTGGTGGACAGACTATGCAACACCATCACTAACAGGGACGTTGTAGAGCGTCCTCTGAAAAACAGCGTGACAGTGTGATGTCATAATGTAACAGGTTGTTATTGGCTGTAAAGCCGTTGGATGGAAACACTGTCACTGATTTATTCTCACGAGTTATTTTACCCAACTTCAGATAATTAGACTCGTGGACAGAAACTTAATGAGATTAATTAATTTTAATTAATAATTAAAACGAGTTATTCCTGTTGGAGCCGAGAAAGGAGCCTTTAAATAAAATGTGTTATTAACTATAGAAGTATGCTGACCAATACACACTAGAGATTAGAGATTCAGAGACTAGAGATTCAGAGACTAGAGATTCAGAGACTAGAGATTAGATAGAGATTAGATAGAGACTAGAGATTTAGAGACTAGAGATTAGAGATTTAGAGATTAGAGATTTAGAGACTAGAGATTAGATAGAGACTAGAGATTAGAGATTTGGAGACTAGAGATTTAGAGACTAGAGATTTAGAGACTAGAGATTAGAGATTTAGAGATTAGAGATTTAGAGACTAGAGATTAGAGATTTAGAGATTTAGAGACTTAGAGATTAGAGATTTAGAGACTAGAGATTAGATAGAGACTAGAGATTAGAGATTTGAGATTAGATAGAGACTAGAGATTAGAGATTTGGAGACTAGAGATTTAGAGACTAGAGATTTAGAGATTAGAGATTTAGAGACTAGAGATTTAGAGATTAGAGATTAGATAGAGACTAGAGATTAGAGATTTGGAGACTAGAGATTTAGAGACTAGAGATTTAGAGACTAGAGATTTAGAGACTAGAGATTTAGAGATTTAGGGACTAGAGATTTAGAGACTAGAGATTTAGAGACTAGAGATTTAGAGACTAGAGATTTAGAGACTAGAGACTAGAGATTTAGAGATTAGAGATTTAGAGATTAGAGATTTAGGGACTAGAGATTTAGGGACTAGAGATTTAGAGACTAGAGATTAGAGATTTAGAGATTAGAGATCTAGATATTTAGAGATTAGAGATTTAGAGACTAGAGATTTAGAGACTAGAGATTTAGAGACTAGAGATTTAGGGGGGTCAGCTGACCTGTTCCACGCGCTGGTGTTGGAGAGCTGCAGCGAGGTGGAGCTGGCGTGGAACCGGGCCAGGTCCGATAGAACCGGAGAACTCATGAAGCGAGGCCTGGGACGCCGGAAAGATCCCATCATGCACCCTGGCTGCCAGGAGAGAGAGGAAACTAAAGGTTAGTAGAGGCTGGGACGCCAGAAATATCCCATCATGCACCCTGGCTGCCAGGAGAGAGCCGCTCCATGTTTTACAAGCTATTAGAGAAACAAATGCTCCCTCATCTCCTCGCCTCCTTGGCCCCTCGCCTCCTCACTCCTCACACCCTCCCCTTCACCTCTTCGCACCCCCGGCAGCATCTCTGCACGTTTTACTTCCTGTTGTCAGCAGCGAGGCGTCTGCAGCGTCTGATTCATTTAGAAAGCGAGACCACAGCTTCCTGTGGAGCGCCGCTGACCTGAGATCAGACGCTCACTCACAGAGAGACAGAAAGACAGAAAGACAGCTCGTCCTCACTCTCCAGAAACACAGACAGAGACACAGACAGAGACACAGACAGAGACACAGACAGAGACAGACAGACAGAGAGAGACACAGACAGACAGACAGACAGAGACAGACAGAGACACAGAGAGACAGCGAGACAGACAGACAGACAGAGACACAGAGAGAAAGACAGACAGACAGACAGACAGACAGACAGACAGAGACACAGAGACACAGAGAGACAGACAGAGACAGACAGACAGCTTCACCTTCTCTGTGTAATCTATTTCTGTCTCTGGACAGTTTCTCTGAACCAGATTCACTTTGTTGTCTGAGGTTTTTTCTGTGAAGCCGCAGGTTCGACCCCCGCGTTGTCCTCCGGGTCAAAGAGGGACAAAGATTTCACATTTTCGTCCCTTTTTCAGACTTTTTTTAGTTTCCACTACCACCACCTTACTAGTTTTACACAAAAACCCTCATTTATATAGAATTCTATATATCTGGAGGGGGCGGCCAACGGGAGGCCCCGGTCTCTGTCCTGGTCCTGGGCCCGGTCTCTGGGATCTTACAGCCCAGCGTACACAATCTCCTTTGACCAGGGCCAACTGGAGGCCCCGGTCTGTGTCCGGGTCTCTGTCCTGGTCCCGGTCTCTGTCCTGGTCTCTGGGATCTTACAGCCCAGCGTACGCAGTCTCCTGTGACCAGGGCCAACGGGAGCCCCGGTCTCTGTCCTGGTCCTGGTCTCTGGGATCTTACAGCCCAGCGTACACAGTCTCCTTTGACCAGGGCCAACTGGAGGCCCCGGTCTCTGTCCGGGTCTCTGTCCTGGTCCCGGTCTCTGTCCTGGTCTCTGGGATCTTACAGCCCAGCGTACGCAGTATCCTGTGACCAGGGCCAACGGGAGGCCCCGGTCTCTGTCCTGGTCTCTGGGATCTTACGGCCCAGCGCACGCAGTCTCCTGTGACCAGGGCCAACGGGAGGCCCCGGTCTCTGTCCTGGTCTCTGGGATCTTACGGCCCAGCGCACGCAGTCTCCTGTGACCAGGGCCAACGGGGGGCCCCGGTCTCTGTCCTGGTCTCTGGGATCTTACAGCCCAGCGTACGCAGTCTCCTGTGACCAGGGCCAACGGGAGGCCCCGGTCCCTGTCCTGGTCCTGACCGTCAACACAAACACACCATTGTTTATCCCACTGCGTCCTGCCAGAACCAAAGGAGGTCAGCACAGCTGATTCCTCTATCGCTAGGCAACCACAGCAGAGTCTCTGACTCCGCGTCCATGGCAACAGGAAACAACAAAGGAATTAATAAAAAAAAAAACAGAAATGCAGCAGTGGACGAAGTACTCAGATCCAGTATTACTGCAGTAATAGTACTAAAATACCCTGTTAGTTAAAATCCTTCAGTCAGAGCCCGTATCATATATTTAATTTATATAAAAAATTTTAAACACACACACACACACACACACACACTTAGTTTTATTTATTATTATTTTTTTATTTATTTTAATATTTAATTTTTTAATATATTTTAAAAAATTTACACACAATTTAATTACTTGTTTAATGAAATGAATGAGGTTGATTGTTCTTATGTAGTTTTTGTTTAAGTTTCATATCTTAAGTTTGTATTTTTCTACATTTTATTATCAGAACTTTAACATATTTTGATGCTCTGATGTGACAATAAAACTAATTATTATCATATTATTTTAGTGAGAACTCATAAATAACTAATGTTGGGAAACCTGTTTTTTGCGTTTCTGGATATTTTTAATATATTTTTTATACATTTTTAATATTTAGTATATCTGCCGAATATCTGATTTTTAATTTATTGATATCGGCCTTTTAACGCAGCTCGTCACCCAGATGAATGGGGGACCAGATCAGAGACAGAGAGAGAGAGTGTGTGAGCATGTGAGTTAATCCTGAAACAGAACCCCCCCCACATGACAGTATTTAGAGAAACTAATGCAATTATAGAGAGAGAGACAGAGAGAGACAGAGACAGAGACAGAGAGAGAGAGAGAGAGAGACAGAGACAGAGAGAGAGAGAGAGAGAGAGACAGAGAGAGAGAGAGAGAGAGAGAGAGAGAGAGAGAGAGAGACAGAGACAGAGAGAGAGAGAGAGAGAGAGAGAGAGAGACAGAGAGAGACAGAGAGAGAGAGAGACAGAGAGAGAGAGAGAGACAGAGAGAGAGAGAGACAGAGAGAGAGAGAGAGACAGAGAGAGAGAGACAGAGAGAGAGAGAGAGAGAGACAGAGAGAGAGAGAGACAGAGAGAGAGACAGAGAGACAGAGAGAGAGAGAGAGAGAGAGAGAGAGAGAGAGACAGAGAGAGAGAGAGAGAGAGAGAGAGAGAGAGAGAGAGACAGAGAGAGAGAGACAGAGAGAGAGAGAGAGAGAGAGAGAGAGAGAGAGAGAGACAGAGAGAGAGAGACAGAGAGAGAGAGAGAGAGAGAGAGAGAGAGAGAGAGAGAGAGAGAGAGAGAGAGAGAGAGAGACAGAGAGACAGAGAGACAGAGAGAGACAGAGAGACAGAGAGAGACAGAGAGACAGAGAGAGACTACAGGTTGTGTGTGGGAATGGGACCATGTGTGCACCAGTTCGTCACATGTAGCGTTAACAGGATTCACACACACACACACACACACACACACACACACACACACACACACACACACACACACACACACACACACACACACACACACACACACACACACACACACACACACACACACACACACACACACACACACACACACACACACACACACACACACACACACACACACACACACACACACACACACACACACACACACACCATCTTGTTGCTCGTTTACGTTTGAGAACATGATTCATTCATAAAGAACCTTCTGCTGCGTAGAGGTGGGCGTTAGGCGTCACCGTGTGTAACCGTCACCATGACGACCCATCTGCTAGACGACCCCCCGTCAATCCATCAGATCCTCTCTTCTGGACCATCAGCCCTGGTCCTACCAGACTGGTCCACTAGCCTGGTCCTACCAGACTCTGGTCCATTAGCCGGTCCTACCAGACTCTGGTCCACTAGCCCGGTCCTACCAGACTCTGGTCCACTAGCCCGGTCCTACCAGACTCTGGTCCACTAGCCCAGTCCTACCAGACTCTGGTCCGTCAACCCGGTCCAGACTCTGGTCCGTTAGCCCGATCCTACCAAACTCTGGTCCATCTAGCCCGGTCCTACCAGACTCTGGTCCATCCAGCCCGGTCCTACCAGACTCTGGTCCATCAGCCCGGTCCTACCAGACTCTGGTCCATCAGCCCGGTCCTACCAGACTCTGGTCCATCAGCCCGGTCCTACCAGACTCTGGTCCATCAGCCCGGTCCTACCAGACTCTGGTCCATTAGCCTGGTCCTACCAGACTCTGGTCCATCAGCCCGGTCCTACCAGACTCTGGTCTACTAACTTTGAAATGTTGCTGTTTTCATGACTACACCCCCCCCCCATAATCCTCCAGTGCTGCCACCCTGCTGATATTGTTTAATCCACGCTGGTCTACGCTGAACTTCTCTCTCTCTCGGAGCATCTCGAGGAGCAGAAGGTTTTATTTTTATACGTTTTATGGTTCTGATTAAAGCGTCTTCCTGTAAACTGGTTTAAAAACAAACTTCCTAAAATCCACTAAAGATCAGTCAGAACAGCTGATCGACTTCTGGCTGTAATGGCCTACGTTTCCCAGAATGCCAAGCCACAAAGTCCACATAATTAGAGGAAATGTTTATATATATACACACACACACTATCTATATATATATATAGTGTGTGTGTTTGTGGGTGGTTTTGTTTGTGTGTCTCTTTCTGTGTGTGTGTGTGTGTGTGTGTGTGTGTGTGTGTGTGTGTGTGTGTGTGTGTGTGTGTGTGTGTGTGTGTGTGTGTGTGTCTCAGTGATATAAAGATGAAAGTATTCAGGGTTTCTCCCGTCTACGACATGCGAGTTCAACTCCACGCTGTCCTGTCGCTGCATTGCATTCTGGGCTTTTTTTCTTCTTATGTAGTCATAGAAACTGGTAATTGTTCTTCTGTGGTGGACGTCTCCCTGGTCCAGAGAGAAGCTACTACTAACTATTGTAAGGTCTACAGACGTACCTCAAACTACTTTAAGGTCTATAGACGTACCTCAAACTACTTTAAGGTCTACAGACGTACCTCAAACTACTTTAAGATCTACAGACGTACCTCAAACTACTTTAAGGTCTACAGACGTACCTCAAACTACTTTAAGGTCTATAGACGTACCTCAAACTACTTTAAGGTCTACAGACGTACCTCAAACTACTTTAAGGTCTACAGACGTACCTCAAACTACTTTAAGGTCTATAGACGTACCTCAAACTACTTTAAGGTCTACAGACGTACCTCAAACTACTTTAAGGTCTACAGACGTACCTCAAACTACTTTAAGGTCTACAGACGTACCTCAATCTACTTTAAGATCTATAGACGTACCTCAAACTACTTTAAGGTCTACAGACGTACCTCAAACTACTTTAAGGTCTATAGACGTACCTCAAACTACTTTAAGATCTACAGACGTACCTCAAACTACTTTAAGGTCTACAGACGTACCTCAAACTACTTTAAGGTCTACAGACGTACCTCAAACTACTTTAAGGTCTATAGACGTACCTCAAACTACTTTAAGGTCTATAGACGTACCTCAATCTACTTTAAGATCTATAGACGTACCTCAAACTACTTTAAGGTCTATAGACGTACCTCAAACTACTTTAAGATCTATAGACGTACCTCAAACTACTTTAAGGTCTATAGACGTACCTCAAACTACTTTAAGATCTACAGACGTACCTCAAACTACTTTAAGGTCTACAGACGTACCTCAAACTACTTTAAGGTCTACAGACGTACCTCAAACTACTTTAAGGTCTACAGACGTACCTCAAACTACTTTAAGGTCTACAGACGTACCTCAAACTACTTTAAGGTCTATAGACGTACCTCAAACTACTTTAAGGTCTATAGACGTACCTCAAACTACTTTAAAGGTCTACAGAAAGTAAGAGATTAAAAGACAAAGACGAAAAAAAACAAAGACAGACTTAGAAAAAAAGACAGAAAGAGACAGAAAGACTAAAACTTTCCATTTCATGTGATTCCACCAAACTGGAACTAAACTCGTATCTCCATAACCCGCTTAACCGTCCAGTCACGTGCGGATAATTAGCGCCACCACGAGCTCAATGTGCGGATAATTAGCGCCACCAACCCAACTTTGGTAGTTTGAAGCCATGTTGACCGGATACAGGATAACTCACCTCTGTTGACCCGCTTCTGTCCTGCTGATAAAAACAAGTCCTCACAGGAGACAACCAGAGACACCCAGAGACACCGGGCAGAGACGCAGCTCAAAGCCGACCGCAGCGCCTCATCTTCGGCTCTCATTCTGCCGCACACATCGCTCCAGTTTCCGGAGACAACGGCACGCAAAACATAAAAACAGACAGAAAGACTTTGTAAAAGCTTCTGTAAGAGCTGTGTTCTGTGAGCTGGAGGACTGAGACGGTCCACTTCCTCCAGTCAGACCCTCACATCGACTCTCACACTTCTCTGAACCCAACTGTGGCTTCTCCTGCCTCGGGTGGTTCACCAGGCTGGAGGCGGCGGCTGCTAACAAGCTAACCAAGCTAACAGCTCCCACTTCCGGTTACAGGCTTCAAAGTAAAAGTCCAGCGTCCAATACGAAGGTAAACATGGTGCAAAAGGTGAGCTTGTAGAAAACGATCTGAGAACCTACAGAACAAAAAAAAACGAACTTTTATGTTAAAATTTGCACTAAAAATAAATGTTTGTCACTTTTTCACTTTGCTTTTTGAGGTTTTTGTCATTTTAAAAAATGTTTCTTTATTTTCTACGGTGCCCCTAAGGAAACATGTGCAAAAAGGTTTTTTAGGCTGAATCCCATTTCTTCATCTGACCCCCTACCCCCTAACCCTACCCCTACCCCTACCCCCTACCCCCTACCCCTACCCCGTACCCCGTACCCCTAGGCCCTAGTAAACAAGAGGTAAGGGCTAGGGGTGAAAACATACCTCTATGAAATGGGACACCACTTCCTTAGGGGCTTGGTAATCTTCTGGCTTTTTTATTTATTTATTTTTAAATGTGTGTGTGTGTGTGTGTGTGTGTGTGTGTGTGTGTCTGTGTGTGTGCGTGCGCCAGCGTGCATGTACATAGAATAGAAAGCCTTATTGTCACTATACACATGTGTAGTACCTGTGCAACGAGAGTGAAGCAAAACCTTTACAGTGTTGACACAAAATATAAAATAAAGGAAATGAAATATAAAGTATAGGTGGTGCAGAGTGGAGTCCTGAGAGAAAATATATAAAATAGCTTTGTGTCACAGTGTGTGAAAAGTATTAAATATTGTAATGAAATTAAATGGTTAAGCACTAAATAGTAAATAAATATTGCACAGCCCTTTAGGTATTATTATTATTATTATTATTATATAACAGTATTGCACAGTAGGAGGGAAGAAGAGAGTCTGGGGTTGGGGGTGGGGGGGTGGAGTCAGTGCTGTGTGAGTTCAGGGTGGTTTTGGCTTTTGGGAAGAAACTGTTCCTGAGTCTGTTAGTCCGAGCTCTGAAGCACCTGTAGCGCCTACCTGAGGGCAACAGGTCAGACAGATCAGAGCCGGGGGTCCTTGATGATGTTCTCTGCTCTGCTGAGGCTGCGGGGGAGGGGGGGGTGTAGATGTCCATCAGGGAGGGGAGAGGGCAGCCAATGATCTTTTGTGCTGACCTTACGACCTTCTGCAGCCTCTCCCTGTCTGCCGTACCAGACTGGGATGCAGTAGGTCGGCAGGGTCTCCATGGGCGGGCGGTAGGTCAGCAGCAGGTTGGAGTCCAGGTTCCTGAGGACCCTCAGGAAGTGTAGTCACTGCTGGGCCTTCTTGATGACCGCTGTGGTGTCGGCTGTCCAGGAGATGTCAGCGGAGACGAGGACGCCGAGAAACCAGAAGGTGTGGACCCCCTGCACACACTCGCCGTTGATGTCCGGGGGGGCCGGGTCGGTGCTGATCCTCCTGAAGTCCAGATGATCTCCTTGGTTGTGGTGTTCAGAGCCAGGTTGTTCTCCAAGCACCAAGCTGCCAAGTTCAGGACCTCCTCTCTGTAGGCTGCCTCGTCCCCCTTTGAGATGAGTCCGACCACCGTGGTGTCGTCAGCAAACTTGACAATGAGGTTGTTGTTGCAGTCGTGGGTGTAGAGACCTACAGGAGGGGGCTCAGCACGCAGCCCTGTGGGGAGCCGGGACTCAACACGCTAGTGGAGGAGAGGTGGGGGCCCAGTCTCACTGTCTGGAGCCAATTGGTGAAAAGTCCTTTATCCAGGCACATGTGAGAGGGGGGAGGCCGACAGGGACCAGTCTGGAGATGAGAATGTCCGGGACGTTGGGCTGAAAGGGGAGTTGTAGTCCACAAAGAGCACCTGGACGTAGCTCTGCTGCTGCTCCAGGTGGCGCAGAGTGGGGAGCTACGGCGATGGCATCCTCTGTGGATCGGTATGCAAACTGAAAGGGGTCCAGGTCTGGGAGGAGGTAGTCCTTTATGTTGGAGAACAAGTCTCTCAAAGCACTTCATGATGGGGTGAGGACCACAGGACGGTGATCATTTAGGCTGGTGGTGGGAGACTTCTTCAGCGCTGGGATGGGGGGGCTGCCTGGGCCAGGGAGAGGTTGAAGATCCTGGTAAAGATGAGGGTGAGATGGTGGGCGCACGCCCTGAGCACCTTGCCAGGGACTCCATCTGGGCCGGCAGCCTTCCTGGGCTTCACTGCCAGGAGTACTCGTCAGACGTCGTGCTCCTTCACGGTGAGTGGGGTGGGGCAGGAACCAGGTGGGGGTGTGGGCTGGGGTGGGGCAGGAACCAGGTGGGGGTGTGGGCTGGGGTGGGGCAGGAACCAGGTGGGGGTGCAGGCAGGGCTGGGGTGGTGCAGGAACCAGGTGGGGGTGCAGGCAGGGCTGGGGTGGATGAGTGGTTCTGTTGTGATGATTCAAAGAAGCAGTTCAACTGTGTGTGTGTGTGTGTGTGTGTGTGTGTGTGTGTGTGTGTGTTACTACTGTATGTGGTTGAGCAGTTGATGAATGTTTCTACTTTTATTGTGAAGGTACACACTAAACTTCCGGGACAGCTTTGCTTCCAGCTTGACTCTGCTTCCTGTCTCTCCGCACGTGATTGGTTCAGAAAACTTCATCTCATGAATATTCATGAGTTAGTTACCAAGAGAAACAACTTTATGCACCAGTTATTGTATTTATACACATATTTGTATTATATGTATATTTTATATTATATGTACTGTGTTTTTTTTTGTATTTATGAAGTTTTACTTTTACTGTGAAATTGAGTAAAGGAAAAAAAGGAAGTACTCCGATGCTCAGTCCTCAACGCAGCGGCCGCTGGATTGATTCTGTCCTGTGGTCTGTCCTGCATGTCATCCCCCCCCCCCTCCCTTCCCCCCCCCTTTATGTTCAAAGCTATCCTGTCAAAATAAAAGCCTAAAAAATATTCTTGCATTTTTTATTTGTGCGTCTGCTTTTTTATTTACGATATAATTCTTTTTTTAATAACTTATTTTAAGTCTTAAAGGATCGAGTTCACATAAATAAAAGTTCTACGTCTGAATCTCGGGGTGGAGGTGGGGGTGGAGGTGGGGGGTGGAGGTGGGGGCATGACTGAACAAGAACTTACCCTTAGGGGCTTCACAATTATGGCATTTTTTCTTGTGTGTGAGAGAGGGTTTACGTGTGTGTGTGTGTGTGTGTGTGTGTGTGTGTGTGTGTGTGTGTGTCTGTGTGTGTGTGTGTGTGTGTGTGTGTGGGTCTGTGTGTGTGTGTGTGTGGTCTGTGTGTGTGTGTGTGTGTGTGTGTGTGTGGGTCTGTGTGTGTGTGTGGTCTGTGTGTGTGTGTGTGTGTGGGTCTGTGTGTGTGTGTGTGTGTGTGTGGGTCTGTGTGTGTGTGTGTGTGTGTGTGTGTGTGTGTGTGGGTCTGTGTGTGTGTGTGTGTGTGTGTGTGTGTGTGTGTGTGTGTGTGGGTCTGTGTGTGTGTGTGTGTGTGTGTGTGTGTGTGTGTGGGGGGGTCTGTGTGTGTGTGTGTGTGTGTGTGTGGGGGTCTGTGTGTGTGTGTGTGTGTGTGTGTGTGTGTGTGTGGGGGTCTGTGTGTGTGTGTGTGTGTGATTCATGTCTCTTATGACTGTAATAAAGGTTATTAAAGTGTCCACAGGTCAAAGGTCAGATGTGTCCCTGCAGCAGCTGGACAGCAGCGTCCTGGTTGTGTCTCCAGGCGTCCTGCAGAGACACATACATCACACACAGCTACACAACTAAATCACACACAGCTACACAACTACACACTACATCACACACAGCTACACACTACACACTACATCACACACAACTACACAACTACACACTACACACTACATCACACAGCTTCACAACTACACACATTACACACAGCTACACAACTACACACTACATCACACACAACTACATCATACACAGCTACACAACTAAATCACACACAGCTACACAACTACACACTACATCACACACAGCTACACACTACACACTACATCACACACAACTACACAACAACACACTACACACTACATCACACAGCTTCACAACTACACACATTACACACAGCTACACAACTACACACTACATCACACACAACTACATCACACACAGCTACACAACTACACACTACATCACACACAGCTACACAACTACATCACACACAACTACACACTACATCACACACAGCTACACAACTACATCACACACAGCTACACAACTACACACTACATCACAAACAACTACACACTACATCACACACAGCTACACAATATTATTTATTATATATTAACCCAACAGCAGAACTGACCTCGGCCCTCCACGGCCGGTAGACCAGCGCCGGTCTGAACGGGGTCCGGAGGTCGAAGCTGTGCAGCTGGAACCCCCGAAGAATCAGCTTCTGGCCAAGGGAGTTACCATGGTAACCTCATATCTCAACAACATCCTGGTATACTGGACAGGGGGAGCAGGGGGAATGAGAGGGGGAAACAATGCGAGAGCAGGGGGAATGAGAGGGGGAAACACCAGAGCAGGAGGAATGAGAGGGGGAAACACCAGAGCAGGAGGAATGAGAGGGGGAAACAATGCGAGAGCAGGGGGAATGAGAGGGGGAAACAAAGCCAGAGCAGGGGGAATGAGAGGGGGAAACAAAGCCAGAGCAGGGGGAATGAGAGGGGGAAACAATGCGAGAGCAGGGGGAATGAGAGGGGGAAACAATGCGAGAGCAGGGGGAATGAGAGGGGGAAACACCAGAGCAGGGGGAATGAGAGGGGGGAACACCAGAGCAGGGGGAATGAGAGGGGGAAACAATGCGAGAGCAGGGGGAATGAGAGGGGGAAACACCAGAGCAGGGGGAATGAGAGGGGGGAACACCAGAGCAGGGGGAATGAGAGGGGGGAAGAACTATAAATCTAAATCAGGGTTTTTGTAGTAATTACGTATTATATTTCTGTCTGCTTCCTGCTGCATGCATGTGTGTGTGTGTGTGTGCGTGCGTGTGTGTGTGCGTGAATGTGTGTGTGTGTGTGTGTGTGTGCGTGCGTGTGTGTGTGTGCGTGAATGTGTGTGTGTGCGTGCTGTGTGTGTGCGTGAATGTGTGTGTGTGTGTGTGTGCGTGCGTGTGTGTGTGTGCGTGAATGTGTGTGTGTGTGTGTGTGTGTGTGTGTGTGTGTGTGTGTGTGTGTGTGTGTGTGTTAGGGCAGCACGATATGAGGAAAATATCTTAGAGGATTATTTTTGGCTGCTATTCAGATTCTATTAAGATTCAAGAGGGTACGGCTGCAGCCTGGAGCGTCCCGTCTCATGTGGTCCCGTGTCATGCACCTCTCAGGGTGTCCAACGGTAAGATCAGAGGGTCAAAATACGAAATCACGAATAATTTTCCAGACGGAGTCACCGTTTGTTGCAATCACTTGAAAAACGTTAAAAACTGTTAAAGTAACAATTTTGCCATAAATACAGTTAATTTCTGATTGTTTGGTTGTGTTGTTCCATATTAACGTAGCTACATCTGATGGAACCTGCATCAGAGACCAGCCGTTTCTGCGACTAACGACCGGAACAAGAACCAGAACACAACAAGAACCAGAACACAACAAGAACCACAACACAACAAGAACCAGAACACAACAAGAACCACAACACAACAAGAACCAGAACCAGAACACAACAAGAACCAGAACACAACAAGAACCAGAACACAACAAGAACCAGAACACAACAAGAACCAGAACCAGAACACAACAAGAACCAGAACACAACAAGAACCAGAACACAACAAGAACCAGAACCAGAACACAACAAGAACCACAACACAACAAGAACCAGAACACAACAAGAACCAGAACACAACAAGAACCAGAACACAACAAGAACCACAACACAACAAGAACCAGAACACAACAAGAACCACAACACAACAAGAACCAGAACCAGAACACAACAAGAACCAGAACACAACAAGAACCAGAACACAACAAGAACCAGAACACAACAAGAACCAGAACCAGAACACAACAAGAACCAGAACACAACAAGAACCAGAACACAACAAGAACCAGAACCAGAACACAACAAGAACCACAACACAACAAGAACCAGAACACAACAAGAACCAGAACACAACAAGAACCAGAACACAACAAGAACCACAACACAACAAGAACCAGAACACAACAAGAACCACAACACAACAAGAACCAGAACCAGAACACAACAAGAACCAGAACACAACAAGAACCAGAACACAACAAGAACCAGAACACAACAAGAACCAGAACCAGAACACAACAAGAACCAGAACACAACAAGAACCAGAACACAACAAGAACCAGAACCAGAACACAACAAGAACCACAACACAACAAGAACCAGAACACAACAAGAACCAGAACACAACAAGAACCAGAACCAGAACACAACAAGAACCAGAATATAGAAATAATCATTACACTCTTAAGACTCTTTAATGTTATATTCTATATTGTTTTCACACGTCACTGCGACAATGCTGCAAATACAACTATCAGCACGGAGACTGGAGCTCTACTGGCACTGCCTCGGCGGTCGGGTCTCTGGGACCCGGGGCAGAATGCGGTCGGGTCTCTGGGACCCGGGAAATGCGGTCGGGTCCCTGAGACCCGGGGCAGAATGCGGTCGGGTCTCTGGGACCCGGGGAAATGCGGTCGGGTCCCTGAGACCCGGGGCAGAATGCGGTCGGGTCTCTGGGACCCGGGGCAGAATGCGGTCGGGTCTCTGGGACCCGGGGCAGAATGCGGTCGGGTCTCTGGGACCCGGGAAATGCGGTCGGGTCCCTGAGACCCGGGGCAGAATGCGGTCGGGTCTCTGGGACCCGGGGCAGAATGCGGTCGGGTCTCTGGGACCCGGGGAAATGCGGTCGGGTCTCTGAGACCCGGGGCAGAATGCGGTCGGGTCTCTGGGAGACTGCAACTTGGAAGAAGGAATTTCTTAGTTTGCCGATAATCTGTATTTATTATTTAGAGACGGACATATTTTGAAATATAAAAAAAAAAAATCCAAATATTTTATTCCAGATGCGAGCTTTTATTTTGAAAAGTAGAAGCTCGGGGATGGCAGAAGGATTTTTTTTAGTTTGCCTATAATCTGCATTTATTTTATACATGGACTTATATTTTAGTGTTTTATTCATCAGTATGATGGTCGTTAGTTAAAAAAACACCAAATATTATTATTATTATTATTATATTATATTATCATCAGCTTGATAGTCGACGCAGTTTATTTGATTCCAGACGATAGTCTTCATTATCTCGTCAACACAACCAAACAATCAGAAATTAACTGTATTTATGGCAAAATTGTAACTTTAACCGTTTTTAACGTTTTTCAATTGATTGCAACAAACGTGGTAACAAATGATCACATTTGTGTGACGTTGTCACACTGTTACCGTGGTAATTGTAAATACTGTCTTCTAATTGGTTATAACCCTGACTCAGTTATGCAAAGTCTCTCCTGCTGCACACACACACACACACACACACACACACACGTGTAGATATATATATATATACACACTGTATATATATATATATACACACATGTGTGTGTGTGTATATATATATATATATATATATATATATATATATATAGTGCCGTCAAACAATTAAAATATTTAATAATGATAAATCACATTAATGGTAAATAAGTAGTAGAAGTTACAGGTCATCTAGAAGCACATTGCAATAAAATGTTCAAACCACTTTGCAGGCTTTTACTTTGAAAAGGGACCGGAAGTAAACGTGATGTTTACATTGTTAGCAGTTCCGCTCCCTGCCGAAGCTAACAGCTAACAGCTAACAGCTAACAAGAACCAGGTGTGCGGGATGTTTTCCCGGTAACGTTTGTGTTTTTAGGTTTAAATAAATCTTTTCAGTCAACGTTAAACCGTAGAACCGTTTATCCGACGTCGTTCCGGTGCTCAGCGTCTGTTAACCGGTCTCTCCCGGGGCAGACTGCCTCCTCTGTCCGGTGCTCAGCGTCTGTTAACCGGTCTCTCCCGGGGCAGACCGCCTCCTCTGCCCGGTGCTCAGCGTCTGTTAACCGGTCTCTCCCGGGGCAGACCGCCTCCTCTGCCCGGTGCTCAGCGTCTGTTAACCGGTCTCTCCCGGGGCAGACCGCCTCCTCTGTCCGGTGCTCAGCGTCTGTTAACCGGTCTCTCCCGGGGCAGACTGCCTCCTCTGCCCGGTGCTCAGCGTCTGTTAACCGGTCTCTCCCGGGGCAGACTGCCTCCTCTGCCCGGTGCTCAGCGTCTGTTAACCGGTCTCTCCCGGGGCAGACTGCCTCCTCTGCCCGGTGCTCAGCGTCTGTTAACCGGTCTCTCCCGGGGCAGACTGCCTCCTCTGCCCGGTGCTCAGCGTCTGTTAACCGGTCTCTCCCGGGGCAGACTGCCTCCTCTGCCCGGTGCTCAGCGTCTGTTAACCGGTCTCTCCCGGGGCAGACTGCCTCCTCTGCCCGGTGCTCAGCGTCTGTTAACCGGTCTCTCCCGGGGCAGACCGCCTCCTCTGCCCGGTGCTCAGCGTCTGTTAACCGGTCTCTCCCGGGGCAGACCGCCTCCTCTGCCCGGTGCTCAGCGTCTGTTAACCGGTCTCTCCCGGGGCAGACTGCCTCCTCTGCCCGGTGCTCAGCGTCTGTTAACCGGTCTCTCCCGGGGCAGACTGCCTCCTCTGCCCGGTGCTCAGCGTCTGTTAACCGGTCTCTCCCGGGGCAGACTGCCTCCTCTGCCCGGTGCTCAGCGTCTGTTAACCGGTCTCTCCCGGGGCAGACCGCCTCCTCTGCCCGGTGCTCAGCAGGAAATAAGAAGTTTCTCCAGAAACAGAAACGGAGAAATGCCCAAAAAACAGAAAACGGTGAGTTATTCTCGTGTTTTGCAGCCTACGTTTACAAAGGCAGGTACCCAGTATTCTACTTATATACTTATACTATCTGCACCTTACTGTAACGTATAGTACTCCAGCTACATCTCAGAGAGGAAGTAACGTTACTGCTATTTTACCCGCGTACTGTAAAAGTACTAATACCCTATTCTGGAAATGGACTCCCCTTGATCCGGACTCAACCGTCCAAGAAGTATTCAGATACTTTACTGCAGTAAAAGTATAAATATAGTAGAATGTAGTGGAGTAACTAAAGTAACTAGTAACTAAAGTAACGAAGCTGTACTCCGTTCCGTTCCACCCTGCAGCAGCAGGTGAAAGGACCGCCAGCTGCCCGCGGAGCAGAAGCTTCCGGTCCGGTGGGTGGAGACCAAAGCGGAGCTGTCACCATAACGGTGCACGCCAAGCCCGGGTCCAAGCACAGCGCCATCACAGGTCTGAGTCTCTTGGTGGATGTTCTGTGTCTCTTGGTGGATGTTTTGTGTCTCTTGGTGGATGTTTTGTGTCTCTTGGTGGATGTTTTGTGTCTCTTGGTGGATGTTCTGTGTCTCTTGGTGGATGTTCTGAGTCTCTTGGTGGATGTTCTGTGTCTCTTGGTGGATGTTTTGTGTCTCTTGGTGGATGTTTTGTGTCTCTTGGTGGATGGTTTGTGTCTCTTGGTGGATGTTTTGTGTCTCTTGGTGGATGTTTTGTGTCTCTTGGTGGATGGTTTGTCAAGATAAACACTCTTTTCCATCAAATTGCCGTTTTTGCAGTTTCCTCCCATACATTGCGAACAGATCTCCATCATACTCCATCTCATCTTTTAAGAAGACGTGCCTCATAATAACCTCATGTTGACTTTTGCAACAAATCACAAAAAAGGCATCACAGTTTCTAGTTAGGCTGTTATGATCAGCTGAGAGAAACTTTACCATCTTCTTCTCTTCTTCCTCAGAAGTCTCTGCGGAGGCGGTAAGCGTTGCCATAGCAGCGCCTCCGACGGACGGAGAGGCGAACACGGAGCTCATCCGCTTCCTGGCTCAAGTTCTGGACCTGAAGAAAAGTCACATATCTCTGGACAAGGTTCCTTAATACTACTAATAATACTAATACTACACTCACGTCCATTGCAGATAGACTGCAAATATACGTAGATGTAGAGCTTATAGACGTGTGTGTATATAGCTAGATAGATATAGATTATATATCTATCTATCTCTAGAGATCATAGACCGTATATATCGATGTAGAGATCATAGACTGCAAGCCATGCAATATATATTAGTTATCCGTCTAATAGTATAATATTAGTCATCCTGTCTTGTTTGATCTCTCTCTCCCCCTCCCTCTCTCAGGGCTCCAGGTCCAGAGACAAATTGATCCGAGTGGACTCCCCTCTCAGTCAGGAGGAGGTGTTGAGGAGGCTCAGACAGGCTGTAGGATGACAGGAGGGAGGAGGAGAAGAGGAGGAGGCTCAGACAGGCTGTAGGATGACAGGAGGGAGGAGGAGAAGAGGAGGAGGCTCAGACAGGCTGTAGGATGACAGGACGGAGGAGGAGGAGGAGGCTGCAGGCTGAGTTGTGTCATGACTTCTGAAGGATGCATTGACTTTCAATAAACTGATTATGAATCTGATCCTTTTATTAATCCTGGTATTTACATTTTGTAATTAATACTTTTAATTCTGAAGAGCTGCTTAACTGTTTCCTTGACAATGACAATAAATATTTATAACTTTATTTATCTATCTATAAATTTTAAGTCATTTGGGATTCAGAGAGAATTTGAAAGAACTAAATCCTACTGGAGGTTTTACATGAAATATTAAGGTGTGTGTGTATGTGTGTGTGAAATCCCAGCTTGGTTGTGTTGCTATGGCCGGATTGAATTTCTGCTGGGCTTTTATTGTGAAGGGCAGACAACCTTGACTACGCTGAGTCTTAGACTCATTCGTGTGTATAAATAACCCGGGAAGCCACAAAGTTAGTTATTACAAAGAGTTCTTGATCTATAGTTGGCTATTTAAAGTCTAAATGTGCATTGGCAGAGATTTTGGGGCAAGTGTGGGGGGGTGGGATGCCCCTCAATGTTGGTTAAGAGGTAGATTTGTCCCTTTGAAAAAATATGAAAGAAAGCCCCCCCCAAAAAAAATGTCAACAGTTCGGGGCTCAAAACACGGGATGCTAATGTGAGGGTTAATCAGATGAAATGTGCTTCAATATAACAAAAACCTGAAATAAAACCAACGTTTTGTGCGTTTTATCTCTAAATCAAGAAGAATTGAACACCAGTGAGTCCACAAATCAGCAGCCGTGCACAGCAGAGGGTTTTGTCCCAGAGGGTTTTTATTAGGAAGATACTTTACAGACGTCTAGACTCCTCGGGGCTGCTTGAAGTTCATACCGACGGTGGGCTGGGTCACCTGCAGGTTGGACAGACCGCCGAAGTCCTGAACAACAGAGGAAGAAGAAGAGACGCGTCCTGAGAACTCAACACCAGACTTCATTGTTAAAACAGCAGATTTTAAGAGGAAAAAACGTGTCAGAGAGCCAGGCTCTGATTATGTAGATATACTCTGCATACTATGTATGTAGGTTGTGTGTGTGTCTGTGTACGTGCATGTCTCTGTTTGCATGTGTGTGTGTGTGTGTGTATCTGTTTGCATGTGTGTAACTGTTGCTGCAATCAGAGAGTCACGGTTCAACAGAGAGAACTCAACACCAGACTTCATAGTAAAAACAGCAGATTTTAGGGAGTAAGTGTCTGAGAGCGCCAGGGTCTGATAGGAACAGATGATCCTTCAGACACGGGAAAGGCTCGCAGGTTCATCTTCCTGTACTATCAATGACCTGGCGACGAGGACGCCATGGACACTTTCGATACAGGAGACCACTCTGGTCTGGTTTACATGTGGAGATATGCTGCTCTATACACGCTAAAAGTAGTGATTATTTACATGGAGTCTGGTGGAGATATGCTGCTCTATACACGCTAAAAGTAGTGATTATTTACATGGAGTCTGGTGGGTTTGGTGATGCTGATTTCATGTTAAACTAAAATGATCCTACTCTTTAACAAATAGGTCTATCTCTGTTTGAATCCCTTCATAATGTCAGACAAACTGCCGGTGAAAAGGTAGTGATGGAAGTGGATGTGGATAGGGTCGGGCTTCCAGGTGTGAATGTGATCAGATCAGACTGTGGTTGTACTGGTTGAATGTGGATCTGGTTGAATGTGGATCTGTATGAATGTGCCAGTTGAACGACATGTAAGCCGGTTGGAGAGACGTACCAGCAGCTTCAGCATCTCCTTGGTGTCGGGATCAACTTCAATGAGCTCCTGGTCCAGCGCAGACACCTGACGGGAAACACAGGAACCAGTTACACATCTGGAAACACTCTTTTAGGGCTCGGTAAATGACCCAATATGGATTCATAAAGGCCAGAATGGATCAAATGAACTAGAAGAGCTGAGGAATCCATTGGTACTATGTCACACTAGCTTGTAGCTTATTGTTATGTTATTGAAAGCATCACTTCCCAAAGCTCAGCAGCAGATCTGTGGACTGAAACGAGCCGAACGCCAATCATACGAACAGCGGCTGGCTAGTACACACACACGTCTATATTACTTATCATACAGCATAAAAAGGAGACAGACAAAATTCCATATTCTCCCATAGGATGTACAGGCTATTGAACCAATGGCGTCTAAATCTAGAAGTGCATCTACAACAGCTTTTAAGAGGATATTATCATATTTATATGGTTCTCTGATAATAAATTGCAGTATATCACGATACATTTCAGATGTGAACATGGTGTCCCCAGCGTCTGTGTGCGAGCGCCAGGGTCTGATAGGAACAGATGATCCTTCAGACACGGGAAAGGCTCGCAGGTTCATCTTCCTGTACTATCAATGACCTGGCCACGAGGACGCCATGGACACTTTCGATACAGGACACGTGGACACGTCAAAGATGGCAAGTACAAATCTCTACTTTCATTAATTTAGAGTAAAAGTTGACATATTCCAGTCTGTGATTATCATCAACATCCATTCCTTTAATTTTAGTCTCAATAATTCCTAATTTCTGCTTTTCTAACTCAAACATTAGGTATAATTTCCTATAAATCAGGTTTATTGACCATAAATTCCAAAAATAACTAAAACTAAAGTTAATAAGAGGTCAGAGGGTTAATCACGTCGTTCAGCGTAGAGCCCGACTGTCTCTGTGTCGGCGCTCTAACCTGCGGCTGGTTTCTGAGGACTATGATCCTCAGATCTCTGCAGGGTAAATCCAGACAGCTAGCTAGACTATCTGTCCAATTGGACACTAAAACTACTAAACAATTTCCTTCCTGAGACTACTTAGCTGTGAGGACTCGTCAGACCTTTGTCTGCAGAGCTTTTAACAGCGTAGGAAAGGACCTCGCTATAAAAGATGGTGTGTGTGTGTGTGTGTGGTGCGTTCACTGACCTCGGGCACGTAGTTGTCCCTCCTCTCTCTCTCCTCCTCCTGCAGTTTGATGGAGATTCCTCTGACTGGACCCCTCTGGATCCTCTTCATCAGATGTGTCACATACCTGCAGCAAACAGTCCGCAACACACACATGAACACGCAACACACATGAACTCAAAGCTTTGTGTGTCGACTGGCCCTTTAAGACACTCATCATCCGAGCTCTACTTCAACAGATGGAGAACTGAACACCAGACTTCATAGTAAAAACAGCAGTTTTTAGGGAGTAAGTGTCTGCGAGCGCCAGGGTCTGATAGGAACAGATGATCCTTCAGACACGGGAAAGGCTCGCAGGTTCATCTTCCTGTACTATCAATGACCTGGCCACGAGGACGCCATGGACACTTTCGATACAGGAGACCACTCTGGTCTGGTTTACATGTGGAGATATGCTGCTCTATACTCGCTAAAAGTAGTGATTATTTACATGGAGTCTGGTGGAGATATGCTGCTCTATACACACTAAAAGTAGTGATTATTTACATGGAGTCTGGTGGAGATATGCTGCTCTATACACACTAAAAGTAGTGATTATTTACATGGAGTCTGGTGGAGATATGCTGCTCTATACACACTAAAAGTAGTGATTATTTACATGGAGTCTAGTGGAGATGTGCTGCTCTATACACACTAAAAGTAGTGATTATTTACATGGAGTCTAGTGGAGATGTGCTGCTCTATACACTAAAAATAGTGATTATTTACATGGAGTCTGGTGGAGATATGCTGCTCTATACTCGCTAAAAGTAGTGATTATTTACATGGAGTCTGGTGGAGATATGCTGCTCTATACACACTAAAAGTAGTGATTATTTACATGGAGTCTGGTGGAGATATGCTGCTCTATACACACTAAAAGTAGTGATTATTTACATGGAGTCTAGTGGAGATGTGCTGCTCTATACACACTAAAAGTAGTGATTATTTACATGGAGTCTAGTGGAGATGTGCTGCTCTATACACTAAAAATAGTGATTATTTACATGGAGTCTGGTGGAGATATGCTGCTCTAGACACGCTAAAAATAGTGATTATTTACATGGAGTCTGGTGGAGATATGCTGCTCTATACACGCTAAAAGTAGTGATTATTTACATGGAGTCTGGTGGAGATATGCTGCTCTATACACGCTAAAAGTAGTGATTATTTACATGGAGTCTGGTGGAGATATGCTGCTCTATACACACTAAAAGTAGTGATTATTTACATGGAGTCTGGTGGAGATATGCTGACTAAACGACAAAGGACACATGGAGACATTTCTAGAGTAGTCTTACCCGGCGATCTTGTTGCGGAGCTTCTTGCTGGGGATGATGGCGATCTCCTCACACACCCTCTTGTTGGTGTGGAAGTCGCTGCCCAGGCGGGTGTAGTATTTCTCGATGATGACCCTTGCGGCCTTTTTCACCGTCTTGGTCCTGACTCGTCCCTGCAGACGGACACAAACCAACCTCACGTCAGCCTGAGCAGCCCAGACTGTCACCAAGCAGACCCAAGGACTCCTTTGTCCCTCGTGCCATTACAACTCATCAACCGGGGGGGAAAGAGGGGGGGTAAAGAGGACAGTACATACACACAAACCTGGACTCACATAAATACCTGGACACTTTAAATGCTCTTAACTGATAACTTATGGTAAATGTCCTTTTATAGCCATAGGTTTTATTATTATCTTTATACTGTCTTCCTATTTCTCTCTCTACTGTATTTTCTTGCTGAAAACTGCTGCTGGAAATTTCAGTTTCCTTGCGGGAGTCGTCCCAGAAGGATTAATAAAGAGTCAGAGTAACTCCCAACGAGGCGAGACACAGTGCAACATCACAGGTGTGTTACCTCCTAAAACCAGCAGGTGTGTTATACATGGTATACAGTGTGTGTGCGAGCGCCAGGGTCTGATAGGAACAGATGATCCTTCAGACACGGGAAAGGCTCGCAGGTTCATCTTCCTGTACTATCAATGACCTGGCCACGAGGACGCCATGGACACTTTCGATACAGGACAGACACAATGGATAAAATGTCAAATAAAGTGAATAAAACGTGAGAAAAATGTCGGACGCGGGCGGCCATGAACACTCAGCAAAGCATTTCCTTCTGTTAGTTATGCAATATGAAGTCGGGCATAACGGGCTTTCAATCACACTCATACGGCGACTTCAACGCCATCTACACGCGAGGAACAGATGATTTATTATAACTAACATGACCTTTTGGTTTAATTCGACTCCATACAACAGAATCACGATTTTAAATGGGATCTAAGTTATAATAATCATGTATACTTTAACCCTGCAAGGGGAAATTACAATTTACACTCAGTTGTTACACACAGGCCTGAATACTCACACATGCTCAGGTCCTATACATGCACTAATGGAGAGATGTGGGGGTAACCCATGGAAAGGCGCCCTGAGCAGTTGGGGGTTCGGTGCCTTGCTCAAGAGCACCTTGGCAGTGCCCAGGAGGTGGACTCGCACCTCTCCAGCTACCAGTCCACCACCATACTCTGGTCCAAACGGGGACTTGAACTAGCGACCAACCCCCCCCCCCGTTACATGTCTTTGATATAAATTACAGCCGAATAACAATAAAACACCTCAGCTTCACGTTCCGCACAGTTAAACGACCACGGAGCTATCACACCGGTTAACCGGTGGGTTTATCTGTTTAATTGGCGGTATTCCCGGTGGGGTCCGCTCGGGAACGTTCGCTCAACGTACCGGTGTAGCATTTAGCCTCCGAAGCTAACTCCTGCCGTAGCCTCCAGAGCGAACTACAACTTAGTGATATTTATTATTTATGTAACCAGAACCAAAGCTCTGTCCTCAAACTACAGAAGAACTTAATAACTCGGCTGGAAGAGATTATTTAACCGACTCAACCATCGCGACATCGGCTCCACTCTGCTTCCGCGGACAGCGGCTGTTTCTAGGCAACAATATTGCAGATAAACGGCTCCGTTTGCGTCATCTAACATTAATACTGCTTCAATCGAGTGTAATACACACTCCGGTGTCCGTGGATTACATCATTTAGGAATATAAACCGTTAAAACGACAGGATTCGTTTGGATTAGTAGTGTAGACATGTAAAGAAATACCCACCATGTTGGATCGGCCTGGTAGAAGAGGACCAGCAGACTTCCGGTGGAAGTTTAAATCCACAGACGGAAGTGACGAGCTGCGCCTGCGCCCTCTGTCGGGCGGAGGCGGGAACTACAACAACAAGTTTCACCACCATTCAGGAAAACTACAACTGCAAAACAAAAACTACAACTACATGTTCCACCTCAGGAAAACTACAACTACATGTTCTACCTCAGGAAAACTACAACTACATGTTCTACCTCAGGAAAACTACAACTACATGTTCTACCTCAGGAAAACTACAACTACCACCCTTCAGGAACATGATAGCACTTCCTGTTGACCCTTTTACAATTAAACATCTGCGTTTGATGGTTATCTGTCATAAAACAATGGATAACATGTGTGTGTGTGTATGTGTGTATATGTGTGTGTGTGTGTGTGTGTACATGTATATATGTGTGTGTGTGTGTACATGGATATAGGTGTGTGTATGTGTGTATATGTGTGTGTGTGTGTGTACATGTATATATGTGTGTGTGTGTGTGTACATGTATATAGGTGTGTGTACATGTATATGTGTGTGTGTGTGTGTGTACATGTATATATGTGTGTGTGTGTGTGTGTACATGTATATAGGTGTGTGTGTATGTGTGTACATGTATATGTGTGTGTGTACATGTATATGTGTGTGTGTGTATGTGTGTACATGTATATGCGTGTGTGTGTGTGTGTACATGTATATATGTCTGTGTGTGTGTGTACATGTATATGTGTGTGTGTGTATGTGTGTACATGTATATGTGTGTGTGTGTGTACATGTATATATGTGTGTGTGTGTGTGTGTGTACATGTATATGTGTGTGTCTGTGTGTGTGTGTATGGTGTATGTATATGTGTACATGTATATGTGTCTGTGTGTGTGTGTGTATATGTGTACATGTATATGTGTGTGTGTGTGTGTGTGTGTGTATATGTGTACATGTATATATGTGTGTGTGTGTGTGTATATGTGTACATGTATATGTGTGTGTGTGTGTGTGTGTGTGTGTGTGTATATGTGTACATGTATATGTGTGTGTGTGTTATCCATCAAACCAAAAGACATCAAGAATTCACAGAGGAGAGAAAATCTGAAATTCAGAAATTTATTTATTTATTTTACTCTGAAGAAACAGATTTATTGCTCTCAGTGATCCTCGTCTTTGTACAACCAACGTGTGTGTGTGTGTGTGTCTCTCTCTCTCTCTGTGTGTGTGTGTGTCTCTCTGTGTGTGTGTGTGTGTCTCTCTCTCTCTCTGTGTGTGTGTGTGTCTCTCTCTCTCTCTCTGTGTGTGTGTGTGTCTCTCTGTGTGTGTGTGTGTGTCTCTCTCTCTCTGTGTGTGTGTGTGTGTGTCTACTTTAAAGCCATTACAGCTACTGCTGTGGTAATAACTACAGAGGTATAGGCTGAATCCCATTTCTCCATCTTACACCTACCCCCTACCCCTTAGCCGTTACCCCCTACCCCTTAGCCGTTACCCCTTAGCTGTTACCCCCTACCCCATACCCCTTAGCCGTTACCCCCTACCCCTTAGCCGTTACCCCCTACCCCTTAGCCGTTACCCCCTACCCCTTAGCCGTTACCCCCTACTCCTTAGCCGTTACCCCCTACTCCTTAGCCGTTACCCCCTACCCCTTAGCCGTTACCCCCTACTCCTTAGCCGTTACCCCCTACCCCTTAGCCGTTACCCCCTACTCCTTAGCCGTTACCCCCTACTCCTTAGCCGTTACCCCCTACTCCTTAGCCGTTACCCCCTACTCCTTAGCCGTTACCCCCTACTCCTTAGCCGTTACCCCTACCCCTTAGCCGTTACCCCTACTCCTTAGCCGTTAC
>JABXJD010000124.1:352500-357500 GCA_013375575.1 Percina caprodes
CAGTCATGGAGTCACAGGACATAGTCTGGGTGTCCCGGGACAGTCATGGAGTCACAGGACAGTGTCTGGGTGTCCCGGGACAGTCATGGAGTCACAGGACATAGTCTGGGTGTCCCGGGACAGTCATGGAGTCACAGGACATAGTCTGGGTGTCCCGGGACAGTCATGGAGTCACAGGACATAGTCTGGGTGTCCCGGGACAGTCATGGAGTCACAGGACATAGTCTGGGTGTCCCGGGACAGTCATGGAGTCACAGGACATAGTCTGGGTGTCCCGGGACAGTCATGGAGTCACAGGACATAGTCTGGGTGTCCCGGGACAGTCATGGAGTCACAGGACATAGTCTGGGTGTCCCGGGACAGTCATGGAGTCACAGGACATAGTCTGGGTGTCCCGGGACAGTCATGGAGTCACAGGACATAGTCTGGGTGTCCCGGGACAGTCATGGAGTCACAGGACAGTGTCTGGGTGTCCCGGGACAGTCATGGAGTCACAGGACATAGTCTGGGTGTCCCGGGACAGTCATGGAGTCACAGGACAGTGTCTGACTGTCCTGTGACTCCAGGTGATGAAGATGAAGGTGATGAAATGATAATGAAGGGGATGAAGACGAGTGTCCTCTCACCCGGATCTCCTTCAGCTCCGTGTTCTGGAGCTCCTGCAGCGGGTCGATGAAGGTGCGCTTGATGTCGACACCCAGGGCGTCTCGGGCCTGAGCGACCTGCAGCAGAGCTCCACCCGCCCCCGTCAGGGCGGCGCCTGCCGAACAAACAAACAACCACAGGAAAACTACGTATGTAGTACCTGCAGTATGTACTCAGTACTGCACAGCCCAGATGGTCAGGTACTGTACTTTAGTCTCTTTCTCTTCATGACACTTTCTACTTCTATTCCACTACATCTCACAGAGAAATATTCTACTTTTTAAAGTATATATATATATATATATATATATATATATATATATATATATATATATATATATATATATATATATATATATATAAAGTATTTTAAAGTAAAGTGAGGTGGCCAAAGTATGAAAATATTGCTAAGTAAGTAAGTAGCCGTAATGTTTTGATTGGTCGGAGAGAATCGTCTCTAATCCCTGCAGACATCTGATTGGTCGGAGAGAATCGTCTCTAATCACTGCAGACTGCTGATTGGTCGGAGAGAATCGTCTCTAATCACTGCAGACTGCTGATTGGTCGGAGAGAATCGTCTCTAATCACTGCAGACTGCTGATTGGTCGGAGAGAATCGTCTCTAATCACTGCAGACTGCTGATTGGTCGGAGAGAATCGTCTCTAATCACTGCAGACTGCTGATTGGTCGGAGAGAATCGTCTCTAATCCCTGCAGACTGCTGATTGGTCGGAGAGAATCGTCTCTAATCCCTGCAGACAGCTGATTGGTCGGAGAGAATCGTCTCTAATCCCTGCAGACAGCTGATTGGTCGGAGGGAAAGCGTGTCACAGACATCTTATCATCAGGTGGACAATGAGAAAACAACATCGTACCAAATTCAGAAGCAGCACCGAGCTCCCGGCCGTAGTGCGACATGCAGTCTCCCAGCATGCTCTCTGTCTGCGGGTAGCCCGCCGACCCCCCCTCCCCTCGGATCCTGGACATCGTGTTGAGCACGCTCAGTTTGGCTCGGACGCCTGGAGAGACACAGAAACATGATATGTATACATGTGGGGACTAAGATTAACATTTTTGGGGCATTTTTCAGCCTTTATTGTGACGGGACAGCATAAGATATGAAAGGGAATAGGGGGGGGGGGATGACATGGAGCAAAGGGCTGCAGGGCGGGGTCGAACCCTGGCCCACTGCGTCGAGGAGTAAACCTCTAAAATACGGGCGCCCGCTCTACCAACTGAGCTACTTGGGCGCCCTGTTGGGTGATGTTAAAGAAACAAAGTGTGATGAGTCAGACATGTTTTGGGCCCTGTGGACACCTGTGGACACACATGGACACACAGGGACACCTGTGGACACACATGGACACCTGTGGACACACATGGACACCTGTGGACACACATGGACACACAGGGACACACATGGACACACATGGACACACAGGGACACCTGTGAATACCTTTGAACACCTGTGGACACCTGTGGACACCTGTGAACCCATGTGGACACCTGTGGACACCTGTGAACCCATGTGGACACCTGTGAACACCTGTGAACCCATGTGGACACCTGTGGACACCTGTGAACCCATGTGAACACCTGTGGACACCTGTGGACACCCGTGGACACCCGTGAACACCTGTGGACACCTGTGAACACCAGTGAACCCATGTGGACACCCGTGGACACCTGTGAACAGATGTGGACACCTGTGGACACCTGTGGACACCTGTGACCAGATGTGGACACCCGTGGACACCTGTGGACACCTGTGAACAGATGTGGACACCTGTGGACACCTGTGGACACCTGTGAACAGATGTGGACACCTGTGGACACCTGTGACCAGGGGCGTAGCACCACATACTGGGCCCTGTAGAAAGGCATTTTCTATGGGCCCCTCCCCACATCCACTGCTATCCATTCTAGCATCTTTTTGGGCCCTCCTCACATGAGGGCCCTGGGTACTCAGTCCCCCAGTCTGACGCCCCTGCCTGTGAACACCTGTGAACACCTGCAGGGTGGTGTTGATTACCTGGGTGTGGTTGGAGGAACTCTGTGGTTCTGGACAGCAGCTCCACCAGCAGAGACTGGAGGACGTCAACACTCTGACAGAGAGACAGAAACACAAGCTGGACTAGTGAGATCCTGGTCTGGCTAGCACCAGACCTAGCTCAGTATCTTAAAGGGTCCATATTATGAAAAGAAATCTCTTTTTTTTCTGGGATTTGGGGGTTATTCTGTGTCTCTGGTGCTTTTACACACACACACACACACACACACACACACACACACACACACACACACACACACATAAAACCATCCATGGTGTTTTGAGTGAAGCTGGTTTTACCTTCTCCATCTTCAGGAAGTCGTCGTCCATCTTTGTTCCCTCTGCTCCCATCAGCCGCTCGTTCAGCAGCTGCAGGAAGAGACGTCAGCAGGATGAGGCCGGGTGGCCCAGTGGCAGGGCGGGCGCACATGTACTGTAGTCCTGGACACGTCCCCGTCCTCTGTCTCTGTGTCTAACCTCTGTCCCCATCCTCTGTCTCTGTGTCTAACCTCTGTCCCCATCCTCTGTCTCTGTGTCTAACCTCTGTCCCCATCCTCTGTCTCTGTGTCTAACCTCCGTCCCCGTCCTCTGTCTCTGTGTCTAACCTCCGTCCTCTGTCTCTGTGTCTAACCTCCGTCCCCGTCCTCTGTCTGTAACCTCCGTCCCCGTCCTCTGTCTCTGTGTCTAACCTCCGTCCCCGTCCTCTGTCTCTGTGTCTAACCTCCGTCTCCGTCCTCTGTGGTGCTTAGCCCCGCCCACAACGATTCTGATTGGCTTAAAGAAATGTCAATAAACCAGAGCACGTTGTCCTCCCAGACAGACCCTCCACCGCAGCGCTGTGTAGGAAGGTCTGGACATTCCAGACTAGCCAGGTGTAGAAATAGTTTTAATGAACTAAAAGTCAGGAGTTTACGGTAGAAATATTTAACGTTATTATTAATTAATTATTATTATTATTTTGTTAGCTTAAAAGTATAAATAAAGTTAAGAATATAGTGCATTTGGAACATAAAATGTAAAGGGGGGCTACGTGAGTTAATAATTTTATAATAATTTATACTCTTTATTAATAATTTCCACTGTGTTGTTATGACACACAGCACACAGGATGATAGCGCTGGGGGCGCGGGGGACCGCGCTAAAAACACCAGGATGTGGTTATTTATATATCAGAACAGGAAATTACAGAAATAAATTCAAATTATTGTTATTTGTCATTAAAGTGTGTGTGAGCTGCGGTTTGATGCCGAAGGGGAGCAGAAGGCCCCGTGTCGCAGTCAGACCACCAGAGGACACACCGGAACGGAACATTCACCCAGACATTACCCGGATCCCCCGGTAGACTCAGGCCGTTCTAACCCGGGTTGTCCCGGTTACCTGGCTGGCTTTGTGGAGCTGCTTCTTCATCCCGGAGACAGACATCTTCACCGGCGGACCGGACACAAGCACCGCGGTGGACCTGCAGACTCCATCCCGCCTGAGGCGCTCCGTTCCCCGCAGAGACTCCGAGCCGCTCCCCCCTCCGGCTCGAACCACCGGTGTTGGGACAGATTCTGCATCCCTGCAAAGAAATGCATCGGGCAGCAAGGAAGTGCTTCCACATCTGAGTCTGACGTCACATCTTCTCTTCTTCTTGTTCATCTGTTTTACCTGATTTCATATTTTTAGACACATTCTACTCAACATATTATATTGTTAAATAATAAAAAACAAGACTAGATTTTAAATTTCATCATGTTACTTATATATGTTTTATATATATATATAACATAGTAAATATAAGAGTAGTATATATATAACATAGTAAATATAAGAATAGTATATATATATATATATATATATATATATATATATATATATAGTAAATATAAGACAGTAAAATAGTATATATATATATATATATATATATATAGTAAATATAAGACAGTAAAATAGTATATATATATATATATATATATATATATATATATACACACACAGTATATCTATACAGTATATATACTGTATATGTAAAGGATAGTAAAATAGTATGTATATATATATATATATACATATACATATTTACACAATATATATATATATATATGTATATACACACACACTTGTGTATACATTGTATGTATATATGTACACAAGTATATATATATATATATATATTGTGTAAATATGTATATGTATATATATATATATATATATACATATAAACATACACTGTATACATAAGTATGTATATATATTGTATATTATATATATATATATATATATATATATATACATATATATATATATACATATATATATTATA
>JABXJD010000124.1:365000-400000 GCA_013375575.1 Percina caprodes
CAACAGCCTGTCGCTGAGGTTTTGCTCAGACAATGATATTAATAAACTAATATTAATTTTGAGTCATTTTGCTTCCTTTCTGACATTTTTCACCTTGTGACGGACATTTTTGAGTGTTTTTGTCTCTTTTCCATGCAGACGTGTCCCGGGACGTCCCGAGAGAGTTGGAGAGCTCACCCCCATCCTCCTCCCAAATTAGTTGCGTTTTTCTACCTTTTTGCTATTTTTTTTTCTGAAGTCATGTTGCTTTTTTTTTTTTACTCTTTTCCATGCAGAAAAGAGACCCCCCCCCAGCAAAAAGGTAGACAAAAGCAACAAATTGGGGGGGACGGGGGGACAATTTAATGCTAATGCTGTCTCTTTTTCACATTGAGTTTCTTTTCGCTTCTTTCTGAGTTTTTGTGACGTTTTTTCGCGACAGTCTTTAGTTTTTTGTCTCTTGTCTTCCACGCAGCGTGTCCCGGGACGGCGGCAGATTGGACTTCATGTCTGCTTTATTGGGACAATTTCCTAAGACAGTTTTAAAAATAATAAAAACAGTTTTTCTCGATGTTTTGGCCTTTTCTCTTTTCTATGTTACGTGCATTTGGAGATCTGAGCCCGGGTTGTGGCCACGTTACATCTTTATTTTATATGTTTGATTATATTATTATTATTATTATTATTATTATTATTATTATATGTATTATGTTTCCAGGTTGTTTACCCTGAAAACCCTTATGAAGATATTAACTTAATTTATAGAAATGTATATTTATCACATACACAAAATATTTGTTAGATTAAAAAAAACATTTTGGGACAAATTTGGACATTTTTGTGGCTTTTGACTTTTTTTTTTTACAATTTTTGATGCTACATGCAGACGTGTCACAGATCATCTAATGAAGTGTGTGTGTCTGTCTGTGTAAATGTAAATGTTCTGTATTTATAAAGCGCTTTTCTAGTCTTAACGACTACTCAAAGCGCTTCTCCATCATACAGGAAACATTCACCATCACACACACATTCACACACTGTGGCCGAGGCTGCTCATCAGATAAACACACACACACACTCCAATGAGCAGCATCGGGGGCAACTGGGGGTTCAGTGTCTTGCCCAACGACACTTTGACATGGGACTGCAGGACCAGGGATTGAACCACCAACCTTCCAATTGGCAGGCAACCAATCTACCATTGAGCCACAGCCGCTGTGTGTGTATGTCTGTGTGTTGTGTGTGTGTATGTCTGGGTGTGTGATCCATCATTTACATTCATTATTAAAACTCAAATACCCAACAATGTGAATTAAAACCACGGAAACTGTGAGGACCCAAACCTCAGCCCCTCCTCCCTTAAACCCCCCACTGTAACTAACTAAAAGGACATTCAAAGGAATTCTCTGCAATTTCATAGTTTCATACAATATTTATTAACCATTTCATTACAGTACAATATTTATTAATACTTAACTACTTTTCTCATAATGTGTATACAAAACTATTTGATGTATATAGTTGCTCTGAGGACTTACATCACGTCATTCAGCTGACGCGTTCATCCAGAGACGTCCTAAACCTCTGGAGCAACACGGGGTGAAGTGCCTTGCTCAGGGACACATTGGCAGAAATAAGGCAGTCGGGAATCGAACCCTGATCTCCCGCACCAAAGGCATGTGTCATAGCTACTGCGACATCCCCCCCGCCAGTAATGCCGTGTCATACGTACGCCATCTGGTGACATCAGTCGTCGCCACGGATACGTTCCATAATCACAAGTTCTCAAATGATGTTAATCATCATCTTCTTCTCTTCTTTAACACATCTTTAGGTTTTAGGGTCTTGTTCCGTCCCCTTTATGAGTTCTCTTTGGTCTCTTGCTTATCACACCAGCCTACGACATGCGTTCCCCCTCCGGATGGCGGACTGTGATCCCGTCCATGTCCAGCTCCACTGAGTGGACGCTGAAGTCTCCCAGACCCTGAAACAGACCACAGAATCCCTCCTTCTCTAAGACCACATTACACCCAGTGATGTTCTGATGAAGGTGCAGTAAGCCATGTCATCTCTGCCCCCTGATTGGTTCTTACCGGTGTGTTGTCGAGGACGCGCAGCACGGCGAGCCGCTGCCGAGGCTCCCGGGTCAGCAGGTAGAGGAAGCCGCCCCCCCCGGCCCCGGCCAGACTCTGACCCAGCACCAGCGGCCGCAGCGCCTCCATCATGGTCCTCACGGAGGCCGGCTCGCAGCCCGGCGCCATCAGCTTCTTCTGCTGCCACGAGCGCTCCAGACACACAGCCAGGCCCGCCAGAGACCCTGAGGACACACACACCTCCACCCTTAAACCTCTGGAGGAAGATGCTTTCACCTCCACCTTTGACACGTCTGCAGGAAGATGCTTTCACCTCCACCTTTAAACGTCTAGAGGAAGATGCTTTCACCTCCACCTTTAAACGTCTGGAGGAAGATGCTTTCACCTCCACCTTTAAACGTCTGGAGGAAGATGCTTTCACCTCCACCTTTAACACGTCTGGAGGAAGATGCTTTCACCTCCACCTTTAAACGTCTGGAGGAAGATGCTTTCACCTCCACCTTTAAACGTCTGGAGGAAGATGCTTTCACCTCCACCTTTAAACGTCTGGAGGAAGATGCTTTCACCTCCACCTTTAATACGTCTGGAGGAAGATGCTTTCACCTCCACCTTTAAACGTCTGGAGGAAGATGCTTTCACCTCCACCTTTAAATGTCTGGAGGAAGATGCTTTCACCTCCACCTTTAAACGTCTGGAGGAAGATGCTTTCACCTCCACCTTTAAACGTCTGGAGGAAGATGCTTTCACCTCCACCTTTAAACGTCTGGAGGAAGATGCTTTCACCTCCACCTTTAAACGTCTGGAGGAAGATGCTTTCACCTCCACCTTTAATACGTCTGGAGGAAGATGCTTTCACCTCCACCTTTAAACGTCTGGAGGAAGATGCTTTCACCTCCACCTTTAAATGTCTGGAGGAAGATGCTTTCACCTCCACCTTTAAACGTCTGGAGGAAGATGCATTCACCTCCACCTTTAAACGTCTGGAGGAAGATGCATTCACCTCCACCTTTAACACGTCTGGAGGAAGATGCATTCACCTCCACCTTTAACCTGTTGTGTGGAATCGATCATGTTATTTTGGGAAATTAAGAAGAACATTGAAAGTGGGTCAATCTGTTGTTCAGACCGGTATAATGGTTGGAAAGTAATAATAATGAGAGGGTGGAAGAAGCCGGGTGAGCCCGCCCCCCCAGGAGGGGAGCATGGAGTTGGCCCGAGGACAACATGAGGGTCAAAGTATTGTGACATCAGATCACTCAGACGAAGATGGATGTTGATTGGAGGTTGGGCTGTTTCTATGATTGTCTCCTACCGTGTGAACAGGCCCTGGCACAGTCCTCCGAGGTGGCCACCAGCTGCTGGGCGTTGTGGACCATCGCGGGCAGACGGCTGTACCAGCTCCGAACCACGTCCTGCAGGCACAACCATCAACATCACCAAGTCATTTCTCCAGCTGTGAGCTGCTGCTCCGCGTCCTTTGGTGCAATGGATTGTGGGAGTGTGTGTGTGTGTGTGTGTGTGTGTGTATGTGGTACAGCAATTGATGCTGATTATTTTCAGAACGAGTAGTGACTCTAGAGTCATGGGGATCCAACACTAAGAAGCCGTGGCCGAGAGAGAGAGAGATGGAGGGACAGACAGAGAGAGAGAGAGAGAGACAGAGAGACAGAGAGAGACAGACAGACGGTGGGACAGACAGAGAGAGAGAGAGAGAGACAGACACAGACAGGCAGTCAGACCTGCAGCAGGTTGCGAGCCAGGCGAGTCTTGCCAGTGTAAACCAGCAGGAGGTGCTGCTCCAGAGAAAGCAGGAAGTCGTCCGGAGGACTGAGACGTTCTACTTCCACCTGCAGGGGCAGAGACGCTCTGGAGCGAGCCACCTTGACTCCGCCCACCAGCCCTCCCACCTGGTCCTGCCAGCCTCCACCTGCAGGAGGACAAGGAGACAGCGCTGAGTCAAACAGGGTTGGTGTCCTCCAACAACGGGACAACAGAGAGAAGGGAAGACAGACCTGTGGTGAGGATCTGCTCCAGGTACAGGACGCCATGGATCAGGGAGTCTGTGTCGTAGGTCCGACCTGTACACCTGTAGACTGCAGCCAACAGTGCCCCGGCCAGGATGCTGCTGGTACCTGCAGGACAACAACGCATCAACCACTAACCATCTCCCAGTGGAGGAGGAAGCATTCACATGTAGTAAAAAAATTATGTTAAACCTGTAAAACATTTAAACATAAAACATCTGCAAAATTGCTATAGCTAAACCCACCAGACTCCATGTAAATAATCACTACTTTTAGCATGTATAGAGCAGCATATCTCCACCAGACTCCATGTAAATAATCACTACTTTTAGCGTGTATAGTGCAGCATATCTCCACCAGACTCCATGTAAATAATCACTACTTTTAGCGCGTATAGAGCAGCATATCTCCACCAGACTCCATGTAAATAATCACTACTTTTAGCATGTATAGAGCAGCATATCTCCACCAGACTCCATGTAAATAATCACTACTTTTAGCGTGTATAGAGCAGCATATCTCCACCAGACTCCATGTAAATAATCACTACTTTTAGTGTGTATAGAGCAGCATATCTCCACCAGACTCCATGTAAATAATCACTACTTTTAGCGTGTATAGAGCAGCATATCTCCACCAGACTCCATGTAAATAATCACTACTTTTAGTGTGTATAGAGCAGCATATCTCCACCAGACTCCATGTAAATAATCACTACTTTTAGCGTGTATAGAGCAGCATATCTCCACCAGACTCCATGTAAATAATCACTACTTTTAGTGTGTATAGAGCAGCATATCTCCACATGTAAATGGGTGAATTAAGAGTTTATTCCAACCAGACCAGAGTGGTGATTGGTGGAATAGTGGAAAGATGAACCAAGACGGCTTTTGGTACTTTTAATTAATTTCTGTCCACTTTGAATGAAGTGTGTTTTACGATGATAAAAGTAGTGATTATTTACATGGAGTCTGGTGGGTTTGGCGATAGCAATTTTGCAGATGTTTTATGTTTAAAATCCTTTCCATAATATTTTAAAGGTTTCCATAAATAAAAAATAACATTAGTTGTTAATAAAAAAGGCGTAAAAAAAGCAACAGGAAAAGCCATAGACGTCAAAGGTGCATACACACGTCAAATATGGTACTAATATCAGTCTTTGTTCAGTACAGATGTAGCTGTTGTGGTGGATGTGTTTCTCACCGAGTCCGGACCCGGTGGGCAGCACCGACCAGCTGTGGAGCTCCACACCTCCCCCCCACCGCTGCATCAGCTGATCACCCAGAGCATGCTGGGAGGAGAGAGACACCAGACCGCTGCACACACACACCGCCTTCAGCAGGGCTCCTGTAAAACACACACAGACACAGACAAACACACACACACACACACACACACACACACACACACACACACACACACACACACACACACACACATATAAATATACAAGAAGACTTTCATTAACCCTGCTAACCCTTCAAATCTCCGTACCGGGCGCGTGTGGCTGACAGCAGTCTTTCAGGTCGTCCATGCTGTTGCACACCGTTTCCGTGGAAACCCCACTGTCCCGCCCGCCAGTGTAGCTGACCAGCAGGAGGCGGGGCTCTCTGATGCGACGGGCCCGGGCTCCAATAGGACGCTTCCCATCGACCTTCACCGCCACGTTGGTCACAGAGCCGCCGTGCTCGAAGGCGATGGGCGGCGTGTCGCTCCAGCCGCCTGAAACGCAAGGACGCCGGCTGATTACAGCGTGTATTATAATAATAATAATAATAACAATAATAATAATAATAATAATAATAAAATAGGGTCCAGGTTGAAAAAAAATGGCAGGTACATATAAATATAATGTTTTATAAATAAAATAAATAAAAGTATCTTCTGGTATTATTTCCTGGAGACTCACCTGCCAGGTCCAGTCTGGCCGGACATTCCACTTCCTGCCACTCCTCAAGGGGCGGGACCTCCCCCTGGCCAATGGAGATGAACCTCTGCGATGACATCACAGCTTGTCGTAGGAGCACCTGTCCGGCGCCCTCGTAGTGCCGCGCCGCTCGAACCAGCAGGTCCGGCCTGCGGGGGGGGGGGTGATGGAGATGAATCAATCCATCCATCCATCCATCCATCCCTCCCTCCATCCCTCCCTCCATCCCTCCATCCATCCATCCCTCTCTCTCTGTTTTTACATGCTTCAAACCAACTATCACAGTACAGAAAAGCCCAGACAGCGACGCTCACCTGCTCAGCCAATGATCTCTCTGTGCAGCCAGCGCGCTGACTCCGCCCCTCAGGTTTCCCTCCTCCAACAGGAAGTAGGCGGATCTCCAGGCTTCATTGGCAGCCGGCCCGCTCCTCAGGCCTCCCCTCCCCCCCGCCATGCACACCAACACGTCAGCGATACAGGAGAGGCAGCGAGCGGCCACGCCCAGCTCCGCCCCTGACTCCGCCCCTGGCGTACTGCTTCCTGCGGCAACTGAAGACAACAAGAGAAACAGGAAGTTGAAGAAGTCAATGGAGAGTTGTCCCAGTAAAAATGGACCTACTTAACGAAGTTGGTTCACTGCTAGCTTAGCTACAAGTTAGCATCAAACACAACAAAGGCTGTCAGGTGAATGGTGTTCTGAGCTAACGTTAGCATAGCTAGCTACAACGTTTCTGAAATGATTTCCATCTTCTGTTATTGTTCATAATGAGAAAACTTTATTATTTCGTGGATTTCACTAGTTTCAGTATGACAGTTATGTCGTAAACCGTTTAAATCGGAGCGTGCGTGACTCATGTCTGTACTCTCCTCCCATTGGCCGGTGACCGTCCTGATGGGTGTGGTGTAGTGACTCACTGGTGTCGAGCGTGTGCAGCAGCGCCCCCTGCTGGTCTCCCAGCACCGCCGCCCTGAAGCAAGGCAGCAGACAGGCGTCGGTGCGACTCGTCAGAGCGTCCGTCACTCTCCTCCTTCCCGCCAGAAACAGTAACTCCTCCCTCCACTGGAGCTCCGCCTCCTGGCAGGTGAGTGACATCACTTCCTTCAGAGAGAGCCGCCATGCCTCCCTCCACCGGCGCAGACAGCCGGCGCCGCCCAGCAGCCAGCCCACGCCCCCCTGCAGACCCACCGCGCCCCCCCGGGGGTGGAGCACCGGGAACATACGGGCCGTCAGCAGGGAGCGCTGCTCCCCTCGCACCCACAACTCCTCCGGCCTGAGGGGGGGAGACAAGAGAGGAGGGAGGAGAGGAAAAGAGGAGAGAAGAGAGGAGAGGAAACAAGAGAGGAGAGGAATCAAGAGAGGAGAGACAGAGGAAACAAGAAGGAGAGAGGAGAGAAGAAAGGAAAGGAAACAAGAGAGGAGAGACAGAGGAAACAAGAGAGGAGAGACAGAGGAAACAAGAGAAAAGAGAGAAGAGGAAACAAGAGAGGAGAGAGGAGAGGAGAGAGGAAAGGAAACAAGAGAGGAGAGGAGAGGAAACAAGAGAGGAGGGGATGATTTACCAGTTTTCTGTTTTGGCAACATGTTCTTTTCAGTTCATGCCAATAAAGCAAATTAAAGTGAGAGGAGAAGATGAGAGGAAAGGAGGCGAGACAAGGAGAAGATGAGAGGAAAGGAGGCAAGACAAGGAGAAGATGAGAGGAAAGGAGGCGAGACAAGGAGAAGATGAGAGGAAAGGAGCCGAGACAAGGAGAAGATGAGAGGAAAGGAGGCGAGACAAGGAGAAGATGAGAGGAAAGGAGGCGAGACAAGGAGAAGATGAGAGGAAAGGAGGCAAGACAAGGAGAAGATGAGAGAAAGGAGAAGGACAAGGAGAAGATGAGAGGAAAGGAGCCGAGACAAGAGGAGAAGATGAGAGGAGAGAAAGGGGCGAGACAAGGAGAAGATGAGAGGAAAGGAGCCGAGACAAGGAGAAGATGAGAGGAAAGGAGGCGAGACAAGGAAGATGAGAGGAAAGGAGGCGAGACAAGGAGAAGATGAGAGGAAAGGAGGCAAGACAAGGAGAAGATGAGAGGAAAGGAGGCAAGACAAGGAGAAGATGAGAGGAAAGGAGCCGAGACAAGGAGAAGATGAGAGGAAAGGAGGTGACAGGAAGTGAGTCGTCTTACTGGATTCCTGTTCTGCTGAAGAAGAAACTCCATCTCTGGTTCAGGAAGGAGGCAATGACGTCATCACAGGAGACCTGAGGAGAAGAATATCATCTTCATGTCTCAACACACACACACACACACACACACACACACACACACACACACACACACACACACACACACACACACACACACACACACACACTCTTCACCTCCAGGGGGTCGAGGGCCCCCGTCACCGTGAAGACGTTCAGCTTCAGCTCCCCCAGCTCGATCCGATGTTCCTGGATGATGATGTCATCGGCCAGCTGCAGCGTCCTGACACTCTGTGATGTCATCGGCCCGATCCCGGACAGTAGACAACCTGACGGGACGTCCAGAGGACCCTGGAGGCAGAGGTCAAAAGGTCAGGCTGGGTATCGCTAAAAAGATGTCCGTAACCATAGAGACGGAGCGCATTGTAGTAATATACACTAGTATATAATATAGTATTATATGGGGGGGAGGAAACGAGAGGAGAGGAAACAAGAGAGGAGAGAGGAGAGGAAACAAGAGAGGAGAGACGAATGAAAGAAGAGAGGAGAGACAGATGAAAGATGAGAGGAAAGAGATGAAAGAAGAGAGGAGAGACAGATGAAAGATGAGAGGAAAGAGATGAAAGAAGAGAGGAGAGACAGATGAAAGAAGAGAGGAAAGAGATGAAAGAAGAGGAGAGACAGATGAAAGAAGAGAGGAAAGAGATGAAAGAAGAGGAGAGACAGATGAAAGATGAGAGGAAAGAGATGAAAGAGAGGAGAGACAGATGAAAGATGAGAGGAGACACAGATGAAAGAAGAGAGGAAAGACAGATGAAAGAAGAGAGGAGACAGATGAAAGAAGAGAGGAGAGACAGATGAAAGAAGTGAGGAGAGACAGATGAAAGATGAGAGGAGACAGATGAAAGAAGAGAGGAGAGACAGATGAAAGAAGAGAGGAGAGACAGATGAAAGAAGAGGAGAGACAGATGAAAGAAGAGAGGAGAGACAGATGAAAGAAGAGAGGAGAGACAGATGAAAGAAGAGAGGAGAGACAGATAAAAGAAGAGAGGAGAGACAGATAAAAGAAGAGAGGAGAGACAGATGAAAGAAGACAGTCCTCTGACCTGCAGGTGGCAGTGTTGGACCACTGCTCCGGTTGCCACGGTGACGTCTCCCTCCAGCACGCTGTTGATCACTCGCCCTCCCTCGCCCACCTCGCTCTCTCTCTGAAACAGGAAGCTGGGTGAGAACTGAGGACCTGATTGAAGACACGTTAACAACGAAGGACGCGTTCTAGGACAGGGCTAGTGAGACCTGGATGTGAGACAGGGTGTCTCTGCCCGTCCAATCACAGCTCAGCCGATCCACGTGATCCTTCCCGGACAGGGTCAGGTAGTCGTAGCGACCTCCGGGGACGTAAACTGTCTGAGCGAGAGAGAAGGAGGACAGGTGACACATTTACACCTGCAGGATTCATGACATCACAACCCGTTGAACCAATCAGGGGCCGGTATTAAACTTCAGCCTCCAGAGACTTTACGGTGAAACAGGAAAAATCTTCTGTTCTCAGATCATTTACTTCAATAGAAGTACTAAAACTACAATAAGATAACAGACAGACAGAGAGACAGACAGAGAGAGACAGGTCTAGAGAGAAAGAGACAAACAGGTCTAGAGACAAACAGGTCTAGAGAGAAACAGGTGTAGAGAGAGACAGGTCTAGAGAGAGAAAGAGACAGACAGGTCTAGAGAGAAACAGGTTTAGAGAGAAACAGGTTTAGAGAGAGACAGGTCTAGAGAGAGACAGACAGGTCTAGAGAGAGACAGGTCTAGAGAGAGACAGACAGACAGGTCTAGAGAGCGACAGGTCTAGAGAGTGACAGAACAGAGAGATACAGACAGGTCTAGAGAGAGACAGACAGGTCTGGAGAGAGACAGGTCTATAGAGACAGACAGGTCTAGAGAGAGACAGACAGGTCTGGAGAGAGACAGATCTATAGAGACAGACAGGTCTAGAGAGAGACAGGTCTAGAGAGACAGAGAGAGAGACAGGTCTAGAGAGAGACAGGTCTAGAGAGACAGAGAGAGAGACAGGTCTAGAGAGAGACAGGTCTAGAGAGAGACAGGTCTAGAGATAGACAGACAGGTCTAGAGAGAGACAGACAGGTCTGGAGAGAGACAGACAGGTCTGGAGAGAGACAGACACCCACCCAGGCTGAGTGGAGCTCCTCTGAGGATCCTCCACAGCTGGGCCCGGCTGCTCCTCACCGCCGCCCCCTGTGGTCCCAGAGCGGAACTGCAGCCGCCTCGCTCCTCACTCACAAACTGGTCCTGAGTCACATCTGAGCAGAGACACTTCAACACGTCCAGGAACAGAGACACCTGGAGGACACACCACGGGGAAGAAGACATTTCAGAGCTGATACAGACAGACAGACAGGCAGACAGGCAGACAGACAGACAGACAGACAGACAGACAGGCAGACAGACAGACAGACAGACAGGCAGACAGACAGACAGACAGGTACCTGGAGGGGTGGAGCTCCAGAGTCCAGGCCCAGGTAGGTGCAGCCGTCCAGCGGAGGAGTGACATGAGTCTGCAACAGCTTCTCAGACACCGAGCGGCTGAAAAAGACCGGACCGGACACACACACACACACACACACACACACACACACACACACACACACACACACACACACACACACACACACACACACACACACACACAACATATCAGCTTTACTGAAGAAGACCGCACACCTGCGACACACACAACACGGACTGGACACCTTCAGACACACACAACACGGACTGGACACCTTCAGACACACACAACACAGACTGGACACCTGCAGACACACACAACACAGACTGGACACCTGCAGACACACACACAGACTGGACACCTGCAGACACACACAACACAGACAGGACACCTGCAGACACACACAACACGGACTGGACACCTGCAGACACACACAACACGGACTGGACACCTGCAGACACACACAACACAGACTGGACACCTGCGACACACACAACACGGACTGGACACCTTCAGACACACACAACACGGACTGGACACCTTCAGACACACACAACACAGACTGGACACCTGCAGACACACACAACACGGACTGGACACCTGCAGACACACACAACACAGACTGGACACCTGCAGACACACACAACACGGACTGGACACCTGCAGACACACACAACACGGACTGGACACCTGCAGACACACACAACACGGACTGGACACCTGCAGACACACACAACACAGACAGGACACCTGCAGACACCCACAACACAGACAGGACACCTGCAGACACACACAACACAGACAGGACACCTGCAGACACACACAACACAGACAGGACACCTGCAGACACCCACAACACAGACAGGACACCTGCAGACACACACAACACAGACAGGACACCTGCAGACACCCACAACACAGACAGGACACCTGCAGACACACACAACACAGACAGGACACCTGCAGACACACACAACACAGACAGGACACCTGCAGACACCCACAACACAGACAGGACACCTGCAGACACACACAACACATCAGACAACACTGCCTTTAATTCTAAAACAGGAAACCAAAAGGTGCGTTTGATTTAACAGCACAGGACGGAACAGGTGTACGCACCAGTGGCACTTTCCCATCATGCATCACAGCCTGTTGAATCTGCTCCTTTGATCCCTTGTAGATGATGTCCCTGACCTGACCCTGGGACACAAAACAAACGCACACGTGGGTTTCTCTGGGAAGTAACAACTGTCAACACAACAAAGGATGAAGAGGCAGTGATGATGAAGAGAAGTGATGAAGAGACAGCGATGATGAAGAGAAGTGAGCACCTGTTGGTCGGACAGGTAGACTCCGTGATTGGCTGCGTAGGAGACGTCGCCTGGCAACGCCAAAACCCGAACTCCAGAGAAACCGTCCCAGGACAAAACTACACAAACGGCAGGAAGGTGTGATATAAAATAAGGATAAATAAAGGATTATTATTATTATTCTATGCTCACTTGTTTCCTCTCCTCTCTCCTCTCGTTTCCTCTCCTCTCTCTTTTCCTGTCTCTCCTCTCGTTCCATCTGTCTCCTCACTCGTTTCCTCTCCTCTTGTTTCCTCTCCTCTCTCCTCTCGTTTCCTCTCCTCTCTCTTTTCCTGTCTCTCCTCTCGTTCCATCTGTCGCCTCACTTGTTTCCTCTCCTCTCGTTTCCTCTTTCTCCTCTCGTTTCCTCTCCTCTCGTTTCCTCTCCTCTCTCTTTTCCTGTCTCTCCTCTCGTTCCATCTGTCTCCTCACTTGTTACCTCTCCTCTTCTCTCATTTCCTCTCCTCTCTCCTCTTGTTTCCTCTCCTCTCTCCTCTCGTTTCCGCTCCTCTCTCTTTTCCTGTCTCTCCTCTCGTTCCATCTGTCTCCTCACTTGTTACCTCTCCTCTTCTCTCGTTTCCTCTCCTCTTCCCTCTCGTTTCCTCTCCTCTTCCCTCTCGTTTCCTCTGTCTTTCCTCTCGTTTCCTCTCCTCTCTCGTTTCCTCTGTCTCTCCTCGCGTTTCCTCTGTCTCTCCTTGTTTCCTCTCCTCTCTTGTTTCCTCTCCTCTCTTGTTTCCTCTGTCTTGTGTTTCTATGCATCAACAGAGACAGATCCCCGGAGGTGTAACTACTGATTCTGACTCGGCGTTCTGCCTCACCGAAGTCCGGCGGGATGTGCAGGATGGCGTCGGTGCTGCAGACCCAAACCCCGGGGGGGGAACCGGGACAGATGTGGGTGCTGAGGCGGTCCAGCAGCAGGTCCAGCACGCAGAGCGGGGCCTGGACTCGCTGCTCGTGGTTCTCTGAAGGAAGCCAGCAGAAGGCTCGGCTGCAGGAGCTCCAGGGGAAGTCCCGGCCCTGCAGGACCAACACACACACATCTGCATGGGCCTGGAAGACCAACACACACACACACACACACCTGCATGGGCCTGCAGGACCAACACACACACACACACACATCTGCATGGGGCCTGGAAGACCAACACACACACACATCTGCACGGGGCCTGGAAGACCAACACACACACACACACACACACCTGCATGGGCCTGCAGGACCAACACACACACACACATCTGCATGGGGCCTGGAAGACCAACACACACACACACACACACACACACCTGCATGGGCCTGCAGGACCAACACACACACACACACACACACATCTGCATGGGCCTGCAGGACCAACACACACACACACACACACACACACCTGCATGGGCCCTGCAGGACCAACACACACACACATCTGCATGGGCCTGCAGGACCAACACACACACATCTGCATGGGCCTGCAGGACCAACACACACACACACACATGGGCCCTGCAGGACCAACACACACACACACATCTGCATGGGCCTGCAGGACCAACACACACACACATCTGCATGGGCCTGCAGGACCAACACACACACACACATCTGCATGGGCCTGCAGGACCAACACACACACACACACACACACATCTGCATGGGCCTGCAGGACCAACACACACACACACACACACATCTGCATGGGCCTGCAGGACCACGCTGCGGGCTGCACTCACCGTGTGGAGGATGAGGATGTGAGCTTCATCCAGGACGTCAGCTGTCACCACCTGAGGAAGAGGAGAAGAAACCCAGAGGATTGATCTTGTCTGTGACAGCTGAGAGAAACCCCCACCGAGGACAGGAAGCGGCGATCTCACCGTGTGTCCCGCTCGGCTGCTCAGGTGTTCAGCAGCGACCAGCAGGGCGTTCAGCGTCGCCCCCCCGCTGCCCAGCGGCTCCTGGCGGTCCCGCACCGTCAAAACCAACGCACCCTGAGAGAGAGAACCACGCTGCTGCCGCAGCTCCAGCTCTTATCACACACACACACACACACACACACACACACACACACACACACACACACACACACACACACACACACACACACACACACACACACACACACACACACACACACACACACACACACACACACACACACACACTTCATATTAATATTAATGTGTAATATGGCTGTTTAATTCCTTGTAAATATAACTTATTTTGGCAATAAACCTAAATAATTTCCCTTTTTCCAACTTTTATTTTTTTACAATAACAAAAGAATCACTACGTCTAAATATCTCTTAATGTGAAAAAGGAACATTTAGACTAAAGAATGAAAAACATCTTCATTCAAAAATAATGTCTTGAATGTGACTGAATAAAGTATCACAAATAAATAAATGTTCTTCCTTAAAATACAGATAAGTATACACCCCCTTTGTTAAAATACAGGGGGGGGCATAAGTATACACCCCCTTTGTTAAAATACAGGGGGCATAAGTATACACCCCCTATGTTAAAATACAGGGGGCATAAGTATACACCCCCCTATGTTAAAATACAGGGCATAAGTATACACCCCCATGTTAAAATACAGGGGCATAAGTATACACCCCCCTATGTTAAAATACAGGGGCATAAGTATACACCCCCCTATGTTAAAATACAGGGGCATAAGTATACACCCCCTTTGTTAAAATACAGGGGGCATAAGTATACACCCCCTATGTTAAAATACAGGGGCATAAGTATACACCCCCCTATGTTAAAATACAGGGGCATAAGTATACACCCCCTATGTTAAAATACAGGGGCATAAGTATACACCCCCTATGTTAAAATACAGGGGCATAAGTATACACCCTATGTTAAAATACAGGGCATAAGTATACACCCCCTATGTTAAAATACAGGGGCATAAGTATACACCCCCTATGTTAAAATACAGGGGCATAAGTATACACCCCCTATGTTAAAATACAGGGGCATAAGTATACACCCCTATGTTAAAATACAGGGGCATAAGTATACACCCCCTATGTTAAAATACAGGGGCATAAGTATACACCCCCTATGTTAAAATACAGGGGCATAAGTATACACCCCCTATGTTAAAATACAGGGGCATAAGTATACACCCCTATGTTAAAATACAGGGGCATAAGTATACACCCCCTATGTTAAAATACAGGGGCATAAGTATACACCCCCTATGTTAAAATACAGGGGCATAAGTATACACCCCCTATGTTAAAATACAGGGGCATAAGTATACACCCCTATGTTAAAATACAGGGGCATAAGTATACACCCCTATGTTAAAATACAGGGGCATAAGTATACACCCCCATGTTAAAATACAGGGGCATAAGTATACACCCCCTATGTTAAAATACAGGGCATAAGTATACACCCCTATGTTAAAATACAGGGGCATAAGTATACACCCTATGTTAAAATACAGGGGCATAAGTATACACCCCTATGTTAAAATACAGGGGCATAAGTATACACCCCCTATGTTAAAATACAGGGGCATAAGTATACACCCCCTATGTTAAAATACAGGGGCATAAGTATACACCCCCTATGTTAAAATACAGGGGCATAAGTATACACCCCCTATGTTAAAATACAGGGGCATAAGTATACACCCCTATGTTAAAATACAGGGGCATAAGTATACACCCCTATGTTAAAATACAGGGGCATAAGTATACACCCCCTATGTTAAAATACAGGGGCATAAGTATACACCCCCTATGTTAAAATACAGGGGGCATAAGTATACACCCCTATGTTAAAATACAGGGGCATAAGTATACACCCCTATGTTAAAATACAGGGGCATAAGTATACACCCCTATGTTAAAATACAGGGGCATAAGTATACACCCCTATGTTAAAATACAGGGGCATAAGTATACACCCCCTATGTTAAAATACAGGGGCATAAGTATACACCCCCTATGTTAAAATACAGGGGCATAAGTATACACCCCCTATGTTAAAATACAGGGGCATAAGTATACACCCCCTATGTTAAAATACAGGGGCATAAGTATACACCCCCTATGTTAAAATACAGGGGCATAAGTATACACCCCTATGTTAAAATACAGGGGCATAAGTATACACCCCCTATGTTAAAATACAGGGGGCATAAGTATACACCCCTATGTTAAAATACAGGGGCATAAGTATACACCCCTATGTTAAAATACAGGGGCATAAGTATACACCCCCTATGTTAAAATACAGGGCATAAGTATACACCCCTATGTTAAAATACAGGGGCATAAGTATACACCCCCTATGTTAAAATACAGGGCATAAGTATACACCCCTATGTTAAAATACAGGGGCATAAGTATACACCCCCTATGTTAAAATACAGGGGCATAAGTATACACCCCTATGTTAAAATACAGGGGCATAAGTATACACCCCTATGTTAAAATACAGGGGCATAAGTATACACCCCTATGTTAAAATACAGGGGCATAAGTATACACCCCTATGTTAAAATACAGGGGCATAAGTATACACCCCTATGTTAAAATACAGGGGCATAAGTATACACCCCTATGTTAAAATACAGGGGCATAAGTATACACCCCTATGTTAAAATACAGGGGCATAAGTATACACCCCCTATGTTAAAATACAGGGGCATAAGTATACACCCCCTATGTTAAAATACAGGGGCATAAGTATACACCCCTATGTTAAAATACAGGGGCATAAGTATACACCCCCTATGTTAAAATACAGGGGCATAAGTATACACCCCTATGTTAAAATACAGGGGCATAAGTATACACCCCCTATGTTAAAATACAGGGGGCATAAGTATACACCCCCTATGTTAAAATACAGGGGCATAAGTATACACCCCCCTATGTTAAAATACAGGGGCATAAGTATACACCCCCTATGTTAAAATACAGGGGCATAAGTATACACCCCTATGTTAAAATACAGGGGCATAAGTATACACCCCTATGTTAAAATACAGGGGCATAAGTATACACCCCTATGTTAAAATACAGGGCATAAGTATACACCCCTATGTTAAAATACAGGGGGCATAAGTATACACCCCCTATGTTAAAATACAGGGGCATAAGTATACACCCCCTATGTTAAAATACAGGGGGCATAAGTATACACCCCCTATGTTAAAATAACGGCTCAGAGAATCAAAGATGACGTAGAGAACAAGATGGTGCTCACCTCTCTGGAAGGAGTAGACGCTGTCTTTGTGTTGGCAGGTCAGGACCACCACGGTCCAGCGGAACCCGCTGTCGGACATGTCTGACCGGGCACACGGACGCGAGACAACGGCTTCAAACCGTTTTACGGATCATAACTGCAGCTAAAGGTAGCTTAGCGTCACACACGGAGGGTTGTGGCTAGAAGGGATACAGCCATGGAAAAATACTACTAAGAGGGATACAGCTACGACCGGAAGTTAAGCAAAATCCAGGATAACATAATTATTAATTATTTTCTTTAACCCAAGAAACGCGTGTTCGTCCCTCGGGGGGGGTTTTAATCCAAACCAGGAGCTTTTTTTCCTGAACTCGACTAGTGGTTTTGTTGCCTAAAACGTAACTGTCACCGCCGTAACGTTAGCTGTATGTACGGAGGCGGCTGAACCGTTAACGTTACCGAGAGGATGGATCACTTCTGACCGCTAACCGACCGTTGACCGTTAGCTAGCCGGAGGAAAGTAGCCAGACTAACGGACCCTGAGCTGTTTAACTGCTGCTGTCGACGATAACTCAAACGGAGACAGTTCAGAGAACAAAACTAGCTAACCGTTGTTTTATGACCGTTTGCTCCGCTTTGCGCGCCCCGTTAGCTTAGCTAACGCGAGCTTCCGTAGTCTGATTTTAACCTTTGGACCTCTTGACTTTAACGGTCTATGCGCGAGCTAACTAACGGACAAAAGCAGTAAAACGTTGTTGCTAAGCGACAGTTAGCTTGCTTTATGAAGAGGTAAATATGGTGGAGATGTTTTTAAAGCAGCCCCTGTGGACGTTACTGATTAATAAAGTGCTGAAATTCAAATAAAAGAAACAAGCAGACAGTGATTAATCTCTCAGGTCCCCAAACGCAACACGAGGTGCGATTAATTTGGGTGACGGAACCTCCCGAGAGGGCGGAGTCTGGGCTGGAACAGGACCCAGAGATGGTTTTTAACCCTCATGTTGCCCTCATGTTGTTCCCATGTTGTCCTCATCTTGTCTTCATGTTGTCCTCATGTTGTCCTCATGTTGTCCTCATGTTGTCCTATATCAATGTTCTTTTTAATTCCCCAAAATAACATGATTGATTCCACACAACACTCTTTGCCAAGTACAAATCTCTACTTTCATTAATTTTGGGGCGTCTTATTCAATTTTATAGCATTTGAAACTCATATTTCAGATAAAGATATTTTTTAAAGGGTCAGATTTGACCCAAGGTCAACAGGAGGGTAAAAGGTCAACAGGAGGGTAAAAGGTCAAAAGCAGAAACGTCACAGATCTCCACAGGTTAAAAACATTTAAAAAACAAGTTTATTGAACTATACAAAGTGAATTCATCAGAAACTATATATACAGATGTACATTAAAAATACCACGGAGCAACTGGAGGCAGCCAACGGGACGGGACGGGGGGGACGACAGGGTCCAACAGATTCATTCATCGTCCTCATCCTCCTCGGCAGGCAGCGGTCTGGACCTAGAGACAGAGAGAGAGAGAGACAGAGAGAGAGAGAGAGACAGAGAGAGAGAGAGACAGAGAGAGAGACAGAGAGAGAGAGAGAGAGAGAGAGACAGAGACAGACACAGAGAGAGAGAGAGAGAGATTAATATGGACGTAGAACACACACCGGTACAACTGAGTTGTTTCCATCTGACAGGGACGGTGAATGAGTGAATGAATGAATGAGGGCAACATGGGGGCAACACAAGGACAACATGGGGGCAACACAAGGACAACACAAGGACAACATGGGGGCAACACAAGGACAACATGGGGGCAACACAAGGACAACATGGGGGCAACACAAGGACAACATGGGGGCAACACAAGGACAACATGGGGACAACATGGGGGCAACACGAGGACAACACGGGGGCAACACAAGGACAACACGGGGGCAACACAAGGACAACACGGGGGCAACACAAGGACAACACGAGGACAACACGGGGGTAAAACGAGGACAACATGGGGGTTAGGAGGTTGTCCATCGCTGACATCACTGTATTGCTCCTCTTTATATAAACTTTGTTTTTAATGCACTTTTTGACATTTTTTTTTTTTGCCGACGTTTTTGAAGCTTTTTCTGTCATTTGTCACTTTTTAAAGTTCTTTTTAACACCAACATGAAATAAAACAGTGAGAGAAGTGAACTGGTCCTTTATTCTACTTGTGAAGACGGCTTGTTTTGATACAATTGAAAATATGGTAGATAAAAGGTCAAATTAGACCTGAGGACAACACGAGGGTTAACGGGGACGCTACGGACAACAGGAGGGTTAACGGGGACGCTACGGACAACAGGAGGGTTAACGGGGACGCTACGGACAACAGGAGGGGTAACGGGGACGTTATGGACCGTTGACTTTATGGGTCAGGCTATGAGACCCGTTGCGGTTTTGGAGGCCGAGGGTTTAAGAACTTTCTGGAGTTTTGGAAGGTGGACACGCAGCGCACGGCACACATCATGCATGAACCGCAAAATAATAAAATATGAGAGACTCAAAGAGACGGTTTCAGAGTTCATACAACACAGCGAGGCCCTGAGCTTGGCCACAGAGAGGGAGGGAGGGAGGGAGGAAAGGAAAGGAGGGAGGAAAGGAGAGAGAGAGAGGGGTGATAGCAGTCTGGATGCTAACGAAAACATAATTCCTCTACAAATTAAAGTAAAACAAGCAACACAACAGGGAAACATAACACAAAATGGAGGCTAAATACAGTAGACACACACACACACACACACTCACACTCCCCTCCCCTCTAGTATTAGGACCACCATACTAGTACTGTGTTGGACCCCCTTTCTTAATTCTACGTGGCGTTGATCCAACAAGGTGCTGAAAGCATTCTTTAGAAATGTGGGCCCATATTAAGAGGATAGCATCTTCAGTTGATGGAGAATTGTGGGATCCACATCCAGGGCACCAAGATCCCGGTCCACCACATCCCAAAGATGCTCTATTGGGTTGAGATCTGGTGACTGGGGGGCCATTCTAGTCCAGTGGACTCATCGTCATGTTGAAGAAACCAATTAGAAATGATGTGATCTTTGTGACATGGTGCATTATCCTGCTGGAAGTAGCCATCAGAGGAGGGTACATGGGGGCCATAAAGGGGGGGACATGGTCAGAAACAAGGCTCAGGTAGGCCGGGGCATTTAAACCAGGCCCAATGGCACTAAGGGGCCTAAAGTGGGCCAAGAAAACACCCCCCCCACCATTACACCACCACCAGCCTGCACAGTGGTAACAAGGCCTGATGGATCCATGTTCTCATTCTGTTCTGACTCCACCATCTGGAGGTCTCAACAGAAACCAGACTCATCAGACCAGCAACATGTTACAGTCTTCAACTGTCCAGTTTTGGTGAGCTCTTGCAGATTGTAGCCTCTTTTTCCTCTTTGTAGTGGAGATGAGGGGTACCGGGGGCGGCCTGTCTGGCACCAACAACCAGGCCACGCTCCAAATGTCTTAAATCACCTTTCTTTCCCATTCTGACATTCAGTTTGGAGTCCAGGAGATGGTCTGGACCAGGACCATAAAATAACGTATGACAAAAACAATGGTCTTTATATTATGTTGCATATTGCTCAACAGTTCTTGTGCCAATATCACAAGTTGACATATTACTATCTTCAGAAATCATAATCTCTGATATTGTGCAGGTGCACGTGATGCAACGCTGCCAGACGAGTGTCATTTCAGTGACAAATAATTAGGTCAAAAACAATTTATATACACTGCAAATAGCAAATTTTTATGTTTATTTATAATTAATTTAGGCCGACAAATCTACCAAGTACAGCTAATTAATCTAACGTCCGTCGTCCCCCCCCCCCAAATCTTGTAAAACTAGTGGTAGTAAGATGGTGGTAGTGAAGTAAAAATTAAATAAAGAATGCACTGAAAATGTCAAAAAAAAAAAAAAAGGTAAAATAATAACACAAGGGTTAAAATAACTCAGCCGGTGAACGTACTTCTTGGGGACTTTTGACATCCCGCTGCCTCCGGCCTCTTCATCATCCTCTACCTCCTGGGGCTTCTGGTTCTCCTTCTCAGGCTTCCTCGGGGGGCCGCCAAAGAAGTCTCCGATGCCCTTCTGCCAGTCCGGCGTGGGACGGGGACACACTGGGTTCCCACCTGCATACTTGCCCTTTGCTGTGAATGAAAACAATAACTCCAGTAAGTACTCCATCCGTCATGCACGGTGTATCTACCGGGTGTGGTGTTGTGTCAGCGGCTGACCAGGTGTGGCTGACTGGCTGCTGGAGGACGAGGAGGACGAGTTGGCTGAACTGGAGCCCAGAGACTTCCGGGGTGCAGCTGCTGCAACAGCTGTAAACACAATCAAACTAGTGGATGAATAGATAATAAAACCATTAAACTGGATCTAGGACAGCCACGCCATGAATGAGAAACCATAACTCAACCAGTAAGAGGACACTGTTGGCAAACTGGGTTGTGTGAGAGTAAAAAAGTTCTGGATACAACGTGTACATTAAATTAGCTTTTGAGAAAGCTCGTTTTTACACGTAGTGACATTTGAACCAAGTTTAAAAAGTCCCGTTTTATTAATATGGGTGCTGAATGGCAGTTGAATTTTATGCCGAATTCACCAGAAGAGATCTTGGGTTAAGAAAATATTGTTAATTATGTCTTGTCACACATGTGCCGTCGACGATGAGCAAGACTCCGTTAAATTATCTAATTTTGTAAAGGGGTTTGGTGCGACGCCCGCACAAAGACGGACTGCGGCGCTCAAAACTGGCGCCAGTTTGACAAAAGTAAGACACTATTATCTGGAAACGACTAAGTGTTATGTCATATCATCAGACGGATCCGAATATTAGGATAAAAGTACAAATTTTGCGATAGCATGAGTTAAAAAAACATTTTTTTCTTATAATCTCTTCGGCTGTTTATGAGGAACCACGGACGCCGCCCTCCGTGTTGGCGGGAGGCTGTTGTTGGGAGAACTAACGTAATCTAAGTCCTGCTTTGACAGGCGAGTACTATCCTGACATCTTTGTTATTTAAAATGTCGACATCATTAATGTGAACTAGTTGTCCTGGCGAACAAATGTTACCGCTACGGTGTCCGCTTTGCTTGGCTTATGCGAGGACGCTCCCAGCGCGCCAGACTCCGTCACAAAAATGTTAACTTAAAAGCAAAAATAGCTATTTCATGCTGAATTCATAATAATTATCTGTAATGTGTTACTGTACCTTTTCTGTATGATGCGGGGACACTGTCGGCTTTAGTCCTCACCATATTGGTAGCGACCTGTCACGTCTAACGATGTTTTAACAACTACTACACTGTTAAAGAGAATGGAGCGAAGCGTCGTCCCGCCTTCGTTTAAAAAGAACAGCGGATGGGGCGGGAGATTTCTTCTTCTGTTTCTTCTATTCTGGCAGAACAACCGCGGTGGTGGCACAATGCTTCCCCCCCCTACAGGTAGAATGGTGTAATTACAATATGTAACAGTCTACACCATAGACTGTATGTTTATTAAATTATGTATTGTTATTAAATTAATTTATTTAATCGCAGTATATAATTTAATTTAGTAAATAAAACAAAATAAAATAAAATAAAATACAATAAAATGAAATGAAATGAAATGAAATGAAATGAAATAAAATAAAATAAAATAAAATAAAATAAAATACAATTAAATAAAATAAAATAAAATGTAATAAAATGTAATAAAATGTAATAAAATAAAATAAAATTAAATCAAATTAAATTAAATTAAATTAAATTAAATTAAATTAAATTAAATTAAATTAAATTAAATTAAATTAAATTAAATAACGATCTATGGTCTACACCAGAGGGGCCCAAATTCTTTCATATGAAGGGCCAAAATGTATCTGGATGGAAGGCAACGGGCCAAAAATGAAGTTGTTAAAGAATACCGTGATTCTTGCCATTCTCCGTAGACAATGTGCTTTTAATTGCCGTTAAACTCAGATTTCTTCCTTTTTAACTGCACATAATGTACTTAAAATTACTTTTAAATTAAGACAAGAATAAGCATGAGTCAAATCCACCAAAACAAAGACAGAATGGACCAAACTTAGTATTTTTACAGTGTGGTATTAGTACTTTTACTGAAGTACAGGATCTGAGTACTTCCTCCACCACAGTATTTTTTTAACTGTTTTTTTTTTAACTCAAATTTCTATACAAGCACTGTGGCTCAAAATTCTTCACAGTATTATAAAGGCTCATATGCTAACAAAGTGGCAATTAATAATAAAATAAAAAACTCTTTGCTTAAAACTACAATAAAGTTACGAAGAAAAAACATTTTCCGATGGCGAAAGCATGTCCCGCCCTCTGACTTACTCTGCCTCTGATTGGCTTACCCTGACATTCCAACCAACGATTGCAACGCATACTAGCAAATCAGAGGGAGAGAATGGCGGGTCACTCCTTCGCGAAATAATGTGGCCTCCCGGCGCTCCGTACTGGCGGTTTATTGGTTGCAGTCGGATCACAAAACAAAACAGCTTCAAAAACGTATTAATTTATCTTAAACCGGTACGTACGACACGTTTATACACAACATATCTGAACGGTGGGATATTTCCTGTAAGTTAGCGCTTGTTTCGTGTTGTTTAACTTGAGTTTTGTGGCTGTTCGGTAACTTTAGAAGCCGCTTGTTGCTAATGTCTCTTGTGTTGTTGCTAACTGTTAGCTACCGTTAATAACCGTTGGTTACCTACCGTTAAACTACAACTACTGCTATAGAACTACAACTATATCCGTTAAACTACAACTACTGCTATAGAACTACAACTATATCCGTTAATCTACAACTACTGCTTTATAACTACAACTACTGCTATATATCTACAACTATATCCGTTAAAAGAACTACTACAAACTACTATTTTTTATATTTTTGTTATTGCCACTCTTCATTCTAACCCCAACCGGTCGTCAGACACCGCCTACCAAGAGTCTGGGTCTGGGTCTGGGTCTGGGTCTGGGTCTGTCCGAGGTTTCTGCCTAAAAGGAAGTTTTTCCTCGCCACTGTCACACTGTTGCTTGCTCTGGAGGAAACTACTAGAACTGTTGGGTCCTTGTAAATTATGGAGTGTGGTCTAGACCTGCTCTATCTGGTCTAGACCTGCTCTATCTGGTCTAGACCTACTCTATCTGGTCTAGACCTGCTCTATCTGTAAAGTGTCTCGAGATAACTCTTGTTATGAATTGATACTATAAATAAAATTGAATTGAAATTGAATTTAAACTACAACTACTGCTATATAACTACACATATGTAACTATATATATATATATATATATATATATATATATATATATATATATATATATACAGTATATAAGTACAGCTGGTTGTTACTGGACAGGGAGCTGCTAGCTGGTGTTTTTAACGTTGATCCAAGTTGAACAGAAACCATTTTATTTAATAAGATCTAATATAACTTATTACTTCATCACGTTACTTTCCCCTTGTCAGCAGTAACCGGGGCGGGGGGGTGAATTACACTGGAGATAAAAGCCTTGCATGTGTCTCTGTCTGTCTGTCTGTCTGTCTGTCTGTCTGTCTGTGTGTCTGTGTGTCTGTGTGTCTGTGTGTCTCTGTGTGTGTGTGTGTGTGTGTGTGTCTGTGTGTGTGTGTGTGTTTCCAGGCGTTGCCATGGAGGAGGTGACCCGCTTGGTGTCGACAGGAGACTGTGTGAAGATCTGGGATGCGGTTTCCATGGCGCCGCTGGAGCAGTTTAACCCCCACAGCAGCAGCCATCCTGTGGCCCAGGCCTGCTGGAGCTCCAACAGTATCCTAGCAACAATCAGCTCGTTATCTTATAGGTTCATCTCTTCGCTCTATTAAAGGTCAGAAAGTACCGGAAAAGGCTCAATTCACTGAAGCCTAAAGATAGTCTTTGTCTGACCAGCGTGGTTAACGTCATGCTGTGTAGATACTGTTATTACATCATCTTGGTCATATAACAGTCATATAACCAAAATATGCATCTGGGATCAATTCATAACTCTATTTGTTTGAAAAACAAGTAGAGTTATAGGGTCTTCCCCGAGGCCTCCTCCCAGCTGGACGTCCCTCCACCTAGTCCTGGGTCTTCCCCGAGGCCTCCTCCCAGCTGGACGTCCCTCCACCTAGTCCTGGGTCTTCCCCGAGGCCTCCTCCCAGCTGGACGTCCCTCCACCTAGTCCTGGGTCTTCCCCGAGGCCTCCTCCCAGCTGGACGTCCCTCCACCTAGTCCTGGGTCTTCCCGAGGCCTCCTCCCAGCTGGACGTCCCTCCACCTAGTCCTGGGTCTTCCCGAGGCCTCCTCCCAGCTGGACGTCCCTCCACCTAGTCCTGGGTCTTCCCCGAGGCCTCCTCCCAGCTGTACGTCCCTCCACCTAGTCCTGGGTCTTCCCCGAGGCCTCCTCCCAGCTGGACGTCCCTACACCTAGTCCTGGGTCTTGCACGGTTCCTCCGATTAACAATATATTTGTCGATGGACATATATTGTTAATTGCAGTTATTTCCCAGACAGTTGATTGTCCAGTAGAACTGTTCCAGCTCTAGACTCTGTGATAGTAGATTAGGACGTTTTGCATGAAAGACGAACCAGCCTTGACCCGTTTGTCAGACCAGTACCTGGTGAGTGCCAGCAGCAGCGGAGACAAACTGGTGCTGTCCAGCCTCAAATCCACTCCTGTTGCAGCCATGGAACTGGGCGAGGGGGTGAGCACACGCTTCTGTACCGTATACGTAGCTGTAGGGATGTAACGATGCACTCGACTCACCATACCGCCATGCCATTCGCGGGGGGGGGTCCTAGTGCTACCAAGCACTCACCCGTCGTTAGCATCCCGTTGACCTTCTTCACGGCAGACATGTTGTCAAAGTAGGAAAGCAGCGTGTATTCAAAGCCATCAACGGTGGCTGCATTCCCCTCAGGAGAGACCTGGTCTGGACTCACTGGGACACTGGATGGGAATGAGCCATCGTTAAGGTTATTTAGTTCATCGGTGCTTTTCCTACTATGATAAGTCAACATTTCTCCTGTGAAAAAGGTCTGTTGACTCACATTCATTTTGGCGCCACTTTGACGGTGAATAACTTTACATCTGAAGTGTCTAAAGGGCCCATATTATTAAAAAAAACACCTTTTCTGGGATTTGGGGGTTATTTTGTGTCTCTGGTGCTTCCATACACACTTGGAAAAAACCTCCATGGTCTTTTGAGTGGGATCCGGTTTCTGAATGTCCTCTGATCCGGTTTCTGAGTGTCCTCTGTCTTCAGTCTCCGGGTGAGCTGTCCAACATCTGCACGGCTTTCTACGTCACTAGAGACGAGGTGGCTAACCGTAGCATGCTAGCTCGTTCTCAATGGAAAACACTGCTCCAACAGCCACTAGTGGACCAGAATCTCCAAAAGAACTACTTCCTGTCCCTGTTCAGCAGATTTCCAAGCCCCTAAAACTTTAAAGGTGCCCTGCTACACCAAACTGTTGTTACTTGCATGTTTTGAAATACAGGTGGGGGGGGCACCTTTAAGTTTTGGAAAGCTCTGCCGCCCCCGTTTTGGTTTGAAAGCTCCGGGGTTTCTTCGTAGTCTGGACGGGAACCAACGGAGACATTATGTTTGATCTCGACCACATTCCCAACGCTGCATCGTTGCATCCCTACTCACTTGCACCTGGTTCCACCTTCTTCTGGTCCCACCTGCACCTGGTCCCACCTGCACCTGGTCCCACCTGCACCTGGTTCCACCTTCACCTGCCAGCAGTATTCTGCTTCTCACCCTCGTCTCTTTCTCATTGTCCGTTCAGAAAAAGCAGACGCGTGTGTGTCTGAGTTCGTCGTCTCAGTTTCTGGTCAGCGGTGGTCTGGATCACGGGGTTCACATCTGGGACCTGAAGACCAAGAGACTGCACCGCTCCCTCAAGGTAACGGCCCGTTTCTATGGCTACACTCCTCCGTTTGGGTCTAGCCCTCCTGGTGTCTTTGGCTCAAATTTGACCCCTGGTACTCTTTGCTGCACCTTTTATCAACGTTATGTCGTCTTTTTCGACCTTTTTGTGTCTTTCCCTCAACGCTTTTGTCACTTTTTCAACGTTTGTCGATTTTTTTCTGAGCCTTTTGAAATTTTTCGTGGGTTTTTCCTCAAATTTATGTCACTTATTTGACATTTTTGTATATTTTTGCATCGAGGCATAAACCTCTCAGTACTTTATCTCTATCTTTTTGTCCCTCTGTCTCACCATCAATTCCATCTCTCCGTCTCTCTGTCCCTCCGTCTGTCTCTCTGTCCCTCTATTTCCATCAATTCCGTCCCTCTATCTGTCCCTCCATCTCTGTCCCTCTGTCTTTCAGGACCATAAAGAGGAGGTGACCTGCGTGTCGTTCAATGCCAACGACAGCTACGTGGCGTCTGGCTCCACCAGCGGAGACCTGGTCCTCCACAGCCTGACCACCAACCTGTCCAGCAAAGCCTTCGGACACGGCAGCAACCAGGTACGGCCGTCTGCCGTCTTCAGCGGTCCAGAATGGGTAGAAAAGCAGCAGAAAACCTTCACGTTCACACGTTTGATGAAGGACTTTAACCGTTAGTTTGGTTCATCTCGGCTAGAGCTAGAGGCATTTCCCCATCTATCGGTATCGGCATTTATAATGGCCAATTTAAAAAAACTACAAAAGTCAACCATGAGTGTTGGCGTTGCTTAGTTTGTGGATTATATTTTTTGTTAATGTGTTTTTGTTTAAAGGACTTTAAGTTTCATATCTTAAGTTTGTATTTTTCTACATTATCAGAATATATATATATTTTGATGTTCTGTTGTGACAATAAAACAAATTATTTGAGTGAGAACTCATAAATAACTAAAAATAACTAATGTTGGGAAATCTGTCTGTTTTGTAACGTGTTTCTGGATTTAAAAAAATAAAATCGGCCGATATATTGGCATGTCAGATTTTAAAATAACCAAATATTCCTATCGGTATCGGCCTTATTATCCTTATAATCGGTCGGACATTTGCTTTCTATATTTCTTGTAGCGTGTTTCCAGTATAGAAACGTTTATCGTCCGATGAGTTGTATCCACCGCTTCATCCACGTCTCCTTGAACCTTTTCAGAGCGTGTGTGTGTGTGTGTGTGTGTGTGTGTGTGTGTGTGTGTGTGTGTGTGTGTGTGTGTGTGTGTGTGTGTGTGTGTGTGTGTGTGTGTGTGTGTGTGTGTGTGTGTGTGTGTGTGTGTGTGTGTGTGTGTGTGTGTGTGTGTGTGTGTGTGTGTGTGTTTAATCTGCAGCCCATCCATGACCTGCGGATGTCCCTGCTGAAGCGCTCCCTGCTGGGCAGCGTTTCTGACAGCGGCACCATGGTCCTGTGGGACTCCAACACCCAGAAGGCCTTGCATGTGTTTGACGGCGCCCATAAAGCTCCGGGCTGCGGCCTGGCCTTCTCCCCCGCCAGCGAGCTGCTGGTGGTCAGCGTCGGGCTGGACAAAAAGATCGTCTGCTACGACACGGCCAGCAAGATGTAAGAATACGAACGCCGCCGCTGATCTGTAGTCAACTCACGAGTCCACACGGGATGTTAACCACGATAAGATCTTCTCAGGAATTATGGGTTAACAGAATGAGATACGGACAAATCAGTGAAAATACAAATATATATAAATATAATAAATAAATATGAGCAGATTATCTAATTAATGCTCAATTGATGAAGCAATTAATCAAATAATCCTCTCAGACTTCACACATAACGCGTGTGTCTGTCCTGTGTGTCTGTCTGTCTGTCTGTCTGTCTGTCTGTCTGTCTCTGTGTGTGTGTGTGTGTGTGTCTCTCTGTCTGTCTCTCTCTGTGTGTGTGTGTGTGTGTGTCTCTGTCTGTCTCTGTCTGTCTCTCTGTGTGTGTGTGTGTCTGTGTGTGTGTGTGTGTGTGTGTGTGTGTGTGTCTGTGTGTGTGTCTCTCTGTGTGTGTGTGTGTGTGTGTGTGTGTGTGTGTCTCTGTCTGTCTCTGTCTGTCTCTGTGTGTGTGTGTGTGTGTGTGTGTGTGTGTGTGTGTGTGTGTGTGTGTGTGTGTGTGTGTGTGTACCTGCAGCATCCTGAGGTCCATCCGGGTCGACAGCCCGCTGACGGCGGTCGACTTCACTCCGGACGGGACCGGCCTGGTCGTGGGATCCACTCAGGGGAAGATCTACCAGTACGACCTGAGGAACTCCAGCGCCCCCACCCGGATCACCGTGGCGCACAAAACCTCCGTCACCTGCCTGCGTTTCCAGGGCAACAGCAGCAAACACAAGGTACCAACAGAGCCGTGAGGTTCCACCTCATCCTCGCTTCAAGATAATAAACCCCTGCTCTTAGATTTCACCATTGTTGTTCTTTCTCCGAAGGATTTTCTGGATTTTTAAATTACACATCCGTGATTTCCACCCGCAGAGTAACGACAGAGATCAGTTCAAAAACTCCAAGAAGCCACCTAATAATGACATGGTAGCAGTGTAGGTGCAGCCTCCGCCTTAACGTTAACAAGGAACTATTACGCTGTAATATTGTGACACCTGGTGCTATTTGAGCCTTGTTAGTGGTATAAAATAGCGATTCACCCTGACCGCTAGCGTTAGCAGCTAACCAGCAGCTTCAGCAGCTTGTTTCAAGCTAGAGACACATTCGATTAGCATGACATCAGATTCCAGACGGCGACTCGGTGTTATTAACCCCTAGGTTCACTTTGTGCTGGAATTGCCCTTTAAGATGATTTGTTCTCCCTCCCTCTCTCTCTGCCCCCAAGTCCAAACTGGGCTCCACAAAGATTGCCAGTGCGAAGAGATCTTCAACCAAGCTGTCAAACAGCCAGTCAGACCCCGTCTCCTGCACAGGCCCCGCCCCCCACAGACAGGTGACGGGTACAGGTGCGTTCTCATTGGTTCTAAATATCTTTTATGGGTTTCATTAACTAATTAATCATATGTGTGTGTGTGTGTGTGTGTGTGTGTGTGTGTGTGTGTATTGAGCGATGTGTCGTCAGTTTGTTTCTCTTGAATGCCCAAGATGAATGTCTCCTATAGGAGGCAATAAAGGCTCATCTTCTCTTACTGTATCTCGGACCAACTGCCAGTGTTGTGTCCATTAGGGGGCGCCGGCGCGGAGGTGATGTCCCGGGAGGCTGAAGGCCAGCAGGGGAAGGAGGCGCTTCCCGTTGGAGAGAAGTTCGGCAGCCTCGGGCGAAACAGTCTGGACGTCTTCTCTCCCGCTCGGGAAGGTCTGATCCTCACCGCCTCCTCCACACACCCCGATACTCATAACCGGAGCTGAGTCTCCGTCCACCTGTCCATCAAATTATCTGAAGTTTGGTAGAAAAAACTCCTGAGAATAACTCTGGTGAAAGTGTGTTTACAGCCGATAAAACGCTGTGGTGATGACGTCACATGACGCTGTTTTAGGGTCAAATTGGTATTTGAGACATTTTAAGGTGTTTCTATTAATTTTCACTGAATCACACAACATTCAACAACAACAACAAAGGGTTTCTAGACAAAATGGATCCCGTCTACCATCACATGATCACTATGGGACCAGATCACATGATCAATATGGGACCAGATCACATGATCAATATGGGACCAGATCACATGATCAATATGGGACCAAATCACATGATCACTATGGGACCAGATCACATGATCACTATGGGACAACATCACATGATCACTATGGGACCAGATCACATGATCAATATGGGACCAGATCACATGATCACTATGGGACCAGATCACATGATCACTATGGGACCAGATCACATGATCACTATGGGACCAGATCACATGATCACTATGGGACCAGATCACATGATCACTATGGGACAACATCACATGATCACTATGGGACAACATCACATGATCCATATGGGACAACATCACATGATCACTATGGGACAACATCACATGATCACTATGGGACACCATCACATGACCACTATGGGACAACATCACATGATCCATATGGGACAACATCACATGATCACTATGGGACAACATCACATGATCACTATGGGACAACATCACATGACCACTATGAGACAACATCACATGATCACTATGGGACAACATCACATGATCACTATGGGACAACATCACATGATCACTATGGGACACCATCACATGATCACTATGGGACAACATCACATGACCACTATGAGACAACATCACATGATCACTATGGGACAACATCACATGACCACTATGGGACAACATCACATGACCACTATGGGACAACATCACATGACCACTATGGGACAACATCACATGATCACTATGGGACAACATCACATGACCACTATGGGACAGGCTACATAGAGCTCATGTTCCAGCTGATAGAGACATATTGAGCTATAATAAGAAAACAACGTTAACAACACATCGCTATGACGATGCAGATGCAACTTGTCTTCTTTTTAAGGTTTCCATCAGCGTTCATCACATAAGAAGAAAATCATCGAGATAAAATCAAATGAAACCAACTAATTTCATTTGATTTTCATGAAATTCCATCAAATTTTACTGTTTCCAGAAGACATTTTTCCTTCAATATCACTTCATTCAGATAAAACGTGTGGATGGAAACAGAGCTCCCGTCTCTCACTCATCGCCGTCACCATGTCTGACCCATGTTAACCCTTCTGTCTTCTGTCTGTCCCCGTGTTTCCGTCCAGACTCTCGGACCGCGGCCGCGAGCGCCGAAACGCCGTTTGGGAGAACACACGGTACGACAGGGATGTCACTGCTGCTGTGAATGCTGCTGGTTCTGGGCTAACGTTGATGCTGTGTTTCCATAGTTACCAGTTTGGAGATGCTGTCCAGAGAAGGGGAGGGTCAGCCGGTGATCGGCCGCGCCAGTCTGGACATCTTCTCCCCCGTCAGAGAAGGTCAGTCTTCTTCTTCTACTCTTCTGGTTTCCTCAGGGTCTTAAAAAGTCAACAACAAAAAAACAAGTCTAAAATTTCTAAATAAAACTTTTAGGTCTTAAAAAGTTTTAAATTCGCAAAAGTATTGTGTTCTAGGTCTATAATAACTTTAGGCTCATTGAAATGTTTTTTATTCTGTGGTGTTCTTTCTTTCACTAAATGTACAGAAGAATTCACTTTGCAAGAACTTTTGTGACTCTACATTTCATTTCGCTTTTATGTCGTGATAATGTTTTTACATTTCATTCATAAATGTCACATGACATGGTGCTCTTTGGTCCCCTAATTCTGTTTCTGAAGTCTCTTTATATAGACCTTAGTGGTCCCCTAATACTGTATCTGAAGTCTCTTTATATAGACCTTAGTGGTCCCCTAATACTGTATCTGAAGTCTCTTTATATAGACCTTAGTGGTCCCTAATACTGTATCTGAAGTCTCTTTATTTAGACCTTAGTGGTCCCTAATACTGGATCTGAAGTCTCTTTATATAGACCTTAGTGGTCCCTAATTCTGTTTCTGAAGTCTCTTTATATAGACCTTAGTGGTCCCCTAATACTGTATCTGAAGTCTCTTTATATAGACCTTAGTGGTCCCTAATTCTGTTTCTGAAGTCTCTTTATATAGACCTTAGTGGTCCCCTAATACTGGATCTGAAGTCTCTTTATATAGACCTTAGTGGTCCCTAATTCTGTTTCTGAAGTCTCTTTATATAGACCTTAGTGGTCCCCTAATACTGTATCTGAAGTCTCTTTATATAGACCTTAGTGGTCCCCTAATACTGTATCTGAAGTCTCTTTTATATAGACCTTAGTAGTCCCTAATACTGTATCTGAAGTCTCTTTATTTAGACCTTAGTGGTCCCTAATACTGGATCTGAAGTCTCTTTATATAGACCTTAGTGGTCCCTAATACTGTATCTGAAGTCTCTTTTATATAGACCTTAGTGGTCCCTAATACTGTATCTGAAGTCTCTTTATATAGACCTTAGTGGTCCCTAATACTGTATCTGAAGTCTTTTATATAGACCTTAGTAGTCCCTAATACTGTATCTGAAGTCTCTTTATTTAGACCTTAGTGGTCCCTAATACTGTATCTGAAGTCTCTTTATATAGACCTTAGTGGTCCCTAATACTGTATCTGAAGTCTCTTTATATAGACCTTAGTGGTCCCTAATTCTGTTTCTAGAGTCTCTTTATATAGACCTTAGTGGTCCCTAATACTGTATCTGAAGTCTCTTTATATAGACCTTAGTGGTCCCTAATACTGTATCTGAAGTCTCTTTATATAGACCTTAGTGGTCCCTAATTCTGTTTCTAGAGTCTCTTTATATAGACCTTAGTGGTCCCTAATTCTGTTTCTAGAGTCTCTTTATATAGACCTTAGTGGTCCCTAATACTGTATCTGAAGTCTCTTTATATAGACCTTAGTGGTCCCTAATACTGTATCTGAAGTCTCTTTATATAGACCTTAGTGGTCCCTAATACTGTATCTGAAGTCTCTTTATATAGACCTTAGTGGTCCCTAATACTGTATCTGAAGTCTCTTTATATAGACCTTAGTGGTCCCTAATACTGTATCTCCTGTTTTTAGGAGATCTGTTAACGTGTCTGAAAACAGTCTGATTCTCCACATCAATGTGGATTTTATGAATTGATATCAGGGGGTAAATCACACGTTTTCCCGTATAATAACTCTAATAATAATAATAACGATTCTGTGGACAACGATACGATATCAGCTGATATTACAAATCTGCCGCGTTGTGATTTTGTTGTTTTGGCTTCTACGGACGTTGAGATGCTCATTTGTTTCAGACTCTCATTCCGGCGCCACGGTGCACCGTAAGACCCCTCTGGGGACGCCGCTGACGTCCGCAGGGCGCTGCTACAGCCCGCTGTCGGCCTTCCAGACTCCTCCCCCAATCAGAGAGGAGGAGCCAGCCCCCCCCGCCGCCGCCGCCAAACCAAACGACTACAGAAAGGTGCTGACCTCTGACCTCTGACCTCAACCTGCATAATAACATATATAGTGTGAGCTGAGAGTCGGGGAGGGATGAGTTTCCCAAAAAGCTCGAGATAAACGTCCCCAAATGTCTCGTTTTGTCCCCAACTCAAAGACGTTGAGTTTCCTGTCCCGGAGGAGAGAAGACACCAGAACATATTCACATCTAACTGATGACATCACAAGTTATATTATTAAAAAATGACTCAATTATCAGAATAGTTGGAGATTAATTTAAAAATTGACAACTAACCCGTTGCAGATCCAGACTTTATATAAGTTTTAAGGTAAATATGTAGAGAGAGAAGGAAGGAAGGAAGTATAGGGAAGGAAAGAGGAAGGAAAGAGGAAGGATGGAAGGAAGTATAGGAAAGAAAAGAGGAAGGATGGAAGGAAAGAAGTCAGTAAAGAAAAAGGAAAGAGGAAGGATTTAAGGAATGAGTATGTAAGGAGGGAAGGAAGAGAGGAAGTACTTAAGGAGGAAAGGAAGGATGAAAGAAAGGAGGCAAGGATGGAAAGAAGAGGGAAGGAAGGAAGTCAGTAAAGAAAAAGGATTTAAGGAATGAGGATTCAGTTTATGTAAGGAGGGAAGGAAAGGAGGCAAGGATGAAAAGAAGAGGGAAGGAAGAATAAATTAAGGATGGAAAAGGGAAGGAAGGAAGAAGACATAAGAAAGGAGGTAGGTAGGAAAGAAAAGGATGAAAG
>JABXJD010000124.1:405000-407500 GCA_013375575.1 Percina caprodes
TCATTTGTCTCTTTAAATCAGTGGTTGTGAACTGTTTTATATATATATTTATATTATATATAATGTGTGTATATATATATATATATATATATATAGTATAAAATATTATATATAATATAAAATATACATTATAATATATATATACATTGTATATATATATATATATATAATATATATATATCCGTAACGTCCCCCTTTTTTGGGGGGAATCCGCCTTTAATGGACAGGACACCCGGGTGAGAAGGGGGGGGGGTCATGCAGGAAATCGTCACAGGTCGACTCGAACCCTGGACCTCTGCGTATATGTGCGCCTGCTGTACCGCTGGACCAACCCGGCCACGATGCTCCTTTAAATAATGCCTTTAATGGATCGGTTCTGGTAGAAAGGCGTTGCTATGAGAGGAAGAGCTCAGATGGCTGGTACTCCCTCTGAACTGCTGACGGAGGAGACTAAACTTCATAAAAGAATATATTTAAGTTCTCATTCCAGGTGAATAAATAACATAAAGCTGCATTATTTTACACATAAAATGCCTGAGATCTCTATAAAGTAGCCGTCACTTTAATGGGCGACGAAAAGACCTTGTGAAGAATTAAAAACACCAAATGATCAATAACCAAAATAGAAATACAGCAGAGACGGCGGGAAACCCAACTGCGCTTTAAGTAGATGTGCGCATGTGCGAAACTCAGCGGACCCGTTTTCTGTCCGTCTTGGAGGATAACTATCTTTACAAGTCTGTATTACTCTTTGGTTGTTAACTTTCTCGTTTCACACCGAGCTCGTGACTAAAAAGGTCATTATAAACAACCGTTTAACGTTAATCGTTACAAACCACTGACACTAACTAACCGACACAGAGCGAGTTGTTCTCGGTTTGTAGGTCAGATTAGCCGTTAGCTTACGTGTTTTTAGCCGTTAGCTTAAGTATCGTAGCCGTTATCGTACGTACGTTAGCTTACGTGTTTTTAGCCGTTAGCTTCCACCAAGCTGCAGCTGCAGAGGTCATCAGGTACAGAGACAACTTTACTCTGAGTATTACCTCCGGAGAAAGTTCTCCACGCAGACCGCAACGCGTGTTTTAGCCGACTGGTGTTAACGTTTAACTGTTAAACGAGTTGTTTGTTGTTAGCCTGGAGGCTTAAATACGTGTTTTACATTCAGGTTTTAAAGCTAAAAGAGGCTAAAATAGAAGCTAATGCTCACCGTGAACAACTTGACCTTCATGTTGTCCTCATGTTGTCTTCATGTTGTCCTCATGTTGCCCTCATGTTGTCCTCATGTTGTCTTCATGTTGTCCTCATGTTGCCCTCATGTTGTCTTCATGTTGTCCTCATGTTGTCTTCATGTTGCCCTCATGTTGCCCTCATGTTGTCCTCATGTTGTCTTCATGTTGTCCTCATGTTGCCCTCATGTTGTCTTCATGTTGTCTTCATGTTGTCCTCATGTTGTCCTCATGTTGTCCTCATGTTGTCTTCATGTTGTCCTCATGTTGCCCCCATGTTGTCCTCATGTTGTCCTCATGTTGTCCTCATGTTGTCCTCATGTTGTCCTCATGTTGTCCTCATGTTGTCTTCATGTTGTCTTTATGTTGTCCTCATGTTGTCTTCATGTTGTCCTCATGTTGTCTTTATGTTGTCCTCATGTTGTCTTTATGTTGTCCTCATGTTGTCTTCATGTTGTCCTCATGTTGTCCTCATGTTGTCTTCATGTTGCCCTCATGTTGTCTTCATGTTGTCCTCATGTTGTCTTCATGTTGTCCTCATGTCTTCATGTTGCCCTCATGTTGTCCTCATGTTGTCTCCATGTTGCCCTCATGTCCTCATGTTACAGGTTATTATCCAAATATAGAAACATAATGAATATATTGCAGTAATGCTCTCAGGCATTCTGTATTGCTTTATGTATTTATTCTCCTATAGCTCGATGCTAGCCTAGCATCAGTTACTCTTCTGCATCTTTAGTTGGATGTCACCTTCAGAAATGTGCATTTGACAATTATTCATTTTAATTTATTAACCCTGGACGATATATTTCAGATGTGTTGAGACTTCTGATCATCTGTGTCTCCGAGGTCTGGAAGAGTCGTGATATTTGGAGAAAAATAGATTTATAACGACTATTACAAGAATAAAGTCACAACGTTTCAGAAAATAATCCACACATGCACATAGTCTGCTGATCCGGTAGACCTCAGACCTCCTGACAGACCCCGGTATATCTCAGACCTCCTGACGGACCCCGTAGACCTCAGACCTCCCTTATGGACCCCGGTAGACCTCAGACCTCCCTTACGGACCCCGGTAGATCTCAGACCTCCTGACAAACTCCGGTAGATCTCAGACCTCCCAACAGACTTCCTGACAGACCCCGTAGACCTCAGACCCCTGAGTTTAGTTATTGAGTATCGTTAACATATCCACACTCCTCTTTTCTTTTATTTATATATTTTTACTGTGATAGTGATCCCACTATCTTTATGTATATTTGTGTGTAACA
>JABXJD010000124.1:415000-422500 GCA_013375575.1 Percina caprodes
GTCCTCTGGTGGACAGACTATGCAACGCCATCACTAACAGGGACGTTGTAGAGCGTCCTCTGGTGGACAGACTATGCAACGCCATCACTAACAGGGACATTGTAGGGCGTCCTCTTGGCCTTGGTTTTGGACATTGGGACTAAAGACATGAAGATCAGGCCAACACGGTGTTCTAAGAGCGTGGGGGATCAGACAGCTGTGGTCCTAAATGTCCAGTACAGGTTTCACTTTGTCTCTGAATAAATGCTGCAGTAGGGCTCGTGATATGAGACTAGATATCGTCTTAGATTTTGGACATTTTGTCTTTTCCGGGTTTTAAAGGCTGCATTACAGTAGCTTGGTGTCCCCTAACCCCCCCAGACTGGTCTAACTGTTCTGTTATTGGCCTTGACCCACTCAGTCATTATACAAAACATGTCCAAAAACATAGAAAAGTGTCCAGAAAAATACGGAAAAAAGGCCAAAAAGGGACAAAAACACAAAAGGAGGAGCATGATGTCCTCAGTATCTGCGCGGTGTCCTCACCTGTGGGGGCGTCCCCCTGCTCGCCGTCCAGCCATCTCTTCTCCTCCGCCGTCAGGAAGGACAGAGACTCGGCCGCGGTGGACGCCGCCGCCGTCAGGCGCTGCTTCAACCTGCGGCTGAGACAGACAGGACTGTCTCCTCCTGGAGACGCCCCCCCCTCCACGTCCTCCTCTGACACTGGGGTGAGGTAGCAGGAGGAGGAGGAGGAGGAGGAGGACGCGGGCGGCCGCGGGGCCTCCAGCCAGGGGCCCAGATGGAGAGCCCTGAGAGATGAAGCTGGAACGAAGCCCTGCCCCCCCACCGCTGCAGCCAGGCGTCTGCGCTTGGATCTCTGTGGTCGCCCTGGAGACCGGCCCACAGCCGCCTGAGGACAGGAAGACAGGGGTCAACACCAGGACACACAGGGCTGGGGACAGTGAGACTACGTCAACACCAAGCCGAGTCCCTGGAACGCGGTCTAGACCTGCTCTACCTGTAGATTATAGAGCGGTCTAGACCTGCTCTATCTGTAGATTATAGAGCGGTCTAGACCTGCTCTATCTGTCAATTATAGAGCGGTCTAGACCTGCTCTACCTGTAGATTATAGAGCGGTCTAGACCTGCTCTATCTGTAGATTATAGAGCGGTCTAGACCTGCTCTATCTGTAGATTATAGAGCGGTCTAGACCTGCTCTACCTGTAGATTATAGAGCGGTCTAGACTGGCTCTATCTGTAGATTATAGAGCGGTCTAGACCTGCTCTACCTGTAGATTATAGAGCGGTCTAGACCTGCTCTACCTGTAGATTATAGAGCGGTCTAGACCTGCTCTACCTGTAAATTATAGAGCGGTCTAGACCTGCTCTATCTGTAAATTATAGAGCGGTCTAGACCTGCTCTATCTGTAGATTATAGAGCGGTCTAGACCGGCTCTACCTGTAGATTATAGAGCGGTCTAGACTGGCTCTATCTGTAGATTATAGAGCGGTCTAGACCTGCTCTATCTGTCAATTATAGAGCGGTCTAGACCTGCTCTATCTGTAAATTATAGAGCGGTCTAGACCTGCTCTATCTGTAGATTATAGAGCGGTCTAGACCTGCTCTATCTGTAGATTATAGAGCGGTCTAGACCTGCTCTATCTGTAGATTATAGAGCGGTCTAGACCTGCTCTATCTGTAGATTATAGAGCGGTCTAGACCTGCTCTACCTGTAGATTATAGAGCGGTCTAGACTGGCTCTATCTGTAGATTATAGAGCGGTCTAGACCTGCTCTACCTGTAGATTATAGAGCGGTCTAGACCTGCTCTACCTGTAGATTATAGAGCGGTCTAGACCTGCTCTACCTGTAAATTATAGAGCGGTCTAGACCTGCTCTATCTGTAAATTATAGAGCGGTCTAGACCTGCTCTATCTGTAGATTATAGAGCGGTCTAGACCTGATGTGATACTGAGGGACTTACTGGTCTGGGGGGTTCCTCTGTGATGCGACTGCGTCGTCTCCGTTTGCCGAGCTGCGGGCTGAACAACAAACAGACGTTACTGTTAAAATCAACAGTTTGTGTTAATAAAATAAAATAAAGTCCTCCGGCGGTTAATGTCCCGTTACTGGAGCTGGACATCTGAAGTGTCTCGCGTGTCTCTAACAAGCGTGACATCACGGCGTCGCGCATGTACGTCTACGCTGTATGAGGTGGACGGACACACGCACCTGCTGTTATCACGGGGAGACAGTTTTATTTTCAAAAAGGGACAAAAACAGTGTCCAAAAAAAGGGACAAAAACATTAGAAAAAATGTCCAAAAAGATCAGAAAAAATTGTCCAAAAAGGACAAAAAGACCATAAAAAATGTCCAAAAATATCAAGGAAAAGTGTCCAAAAAGGGGACAAAGACTATATATATATATATATATATATATATATATATATATATATATATATATATATATATATATATATATATATATATATATATATATATATATATATATATATATATATATATATATATATATATATATATATATATATATATATATCTCTCTCATCGTCATCATGCGTCTCTGTATTAATAAATCACGTTGACGAGTTTCATGAACGCAGCACAGCTGAGCCGAGCAGCCGGGTTACCTGGGCGTTTCCGGGACGATGACGGAGACATCGCGGTAGAGGACGTCATCGGGGTCGAGGACGTCATCGGGGTCGAGGAGGCGTCCTCGGTTCAGACCTCCGGGACTTTCAGGCTCAGAGGAACAGGGACTGCCAGGAGACGGATCCTCCATGGTCCGGCTTCACCGGGATCCAGAATCTATCAGCACCTCAAAACCAGACTCCCGTCATCCGGGGGGGCGAAGACAGATCACCTGGGACATGAAGACGTTAGAGAAGACGTCAAGGACAGCAACGTATTATTACGCTAACGTTACAGTTTCTATAAGTTATGATAATAAATAATAATAATAAATAATAATAATAATAATAATAATGATGATAATAATAATAATGATAATAATAATAATGATAATAATAATAATGATAATAATAATAATAATAATGATAATAATAATAATGATAATAATAATGATAATAATAATAATAATAATAATGATAATAATAATAATGATAATAATAATAATAATGATGATAATAATAATAATAATGATAATAATAATGATAATAATAATAATAATAATAATAATAATAATAATAATGATAATAATAATAATGATAATAATAATAATAATGATGATAATAATAATAATGATAATAATAATGATAATGAGCTAAAAGGAGAAGATGACATTATAACCATGAGTCCAACCAGGTTATTAACACGTTAATTTACATCATTCAGCTCCCAGCAGGTTGGTGGCTTAAACAGGAAATAAACTACACAACACACACAACTACAACACAACACACAACTACACCACAACACACACGGCTACAACACACCACACAACTACACCACACACAGCTACAACACAACACACACAACTACAACACACACACAGAACTACAACACACACAACTACAAGACAACACACAGCTACAACACACCACAACTACAACACACACACAGAACTACAACACACCACAGCTACAACACACACAACTACAAGACAACACACAGCTACAACAACATCACAACACAACACACACACAGCTACAACACACGAGCCCCAGAGCAGGACAGCCGCAGGTTGATGAGCAGCCTTTAGACGCAGGTGAAGGCGCATCACGTTAGACGCACATTAGCATCTCAGCACGGACAAAAGCCCCAGCAGCGGGATTAGAAAAAAGGATAACGACACAAACATAGAGCCGAATAATTAAGATAACGTTACAGATTCTACATATCATATTAATAAAGGGCCAGTTAGCTTAAAAGAGAAGACCACTTAAAGACTAATCTAAAATCGGCGCTTTTGTGAGCGGACGCCGGTAAAAACAGACTGTGTAGCATTTGTTAGCTAAGTTAGCATACAGAGCTAACCAAAGTAGCTACAAATACACAAACACGACGACAAACGATGTACAAATCAATTAAAGTTCACAGCTACCGATGATAGCAACACCTTGTGATATAACCACGTGATTTATGTCCGCTCTACCTAAAGGTTGCCGTCCTTTCTTCAGTTTGTTACCCGGCGATCCGGCTGCGGTGACTGCTGTTAGACTTACAACAGGAAGTGCATTTCAAAATAAGAGCGGGGATTTCCGGCGCAACACAAAAAGCACCGAAATTTCTATTTAAAAGTTTCCATTTCAGTTTTATTTTTCATGCGAAGGACATTGTTTACTAAACAATACAACTGTACACAAGGTCTGGTGACGTAAGAGTGTCCACGTATCTCTACTTTCATAATAAAAGTGTAAACTATTAATCCCGCAGGGAAAGTACAAAGTTTTCACTCTGTTGTTATTACACACATTACACAAAACTACACACACATACATACCCCCAATAAAGAAATGCATGCTGGGTAACGGACTACAGTTGGCTAACACTGACGCATTTACAGAAATATTAATTAATATGCATTGTCCTAATAATCAAATAAATTAATCTTAATATTGGCGGGTAAAAAACATTTAATTCACAACTTTTTGCCCAAATTCAATTTCTAAAATGTTATTTCCGTTAGTTGATCATAAAGAGTGACCCCGACTAGTAAAAAAGTTATTTATCACATTTTGGATTGGGAGTTAATAACAAGTCCAGTGCAGTAGCTGAAGTAATAGTAGTATTATAAGTAGTAATAGTACAGGAAAATACAGTAAAATAGTATTTATTAGCATTTAATCATTTAAATTAAGCACTGATATCTCTCCATTAGAGCATGTAGAGGACCTGAGCATGTGTGTGTGTGTGTGTGTGTAATAACAACAGAGTGGAAATTGTAATTTCCCCTTGTGTGATTAATAAAGGAAACATTATTATTATTATTATTATTATTATTATTATTGTTATTAATAATCTAGGTCACTGTGTGAAACTTGAGTTTGAACTTTCCAACGTGAGAGCACGTGAACACACCTGAGACGAGGGGAGTCCTGGTGCTGCATGGGGGGGCCGGTCCTCGTGTTCTTCTTGTAGGGGGGTCCACATGATTTCCTAAAGAGAGGACCCTCTTCCTCGAGACTCAGACCGGCTTCTCAGATCTAATGAACGTGCTTTATTATCTCAATGGTACAAAATAACAAAATAAAACCTGAAACAAAATAATATCTCTTATTAAATAAATAAATATGAAAAGACCTGTTCTGTGTCTTAAAACCTTTTCATAGATTCGACTGGGGGGTCCAGAGGCGTTCCCAGGCCAGGTTGGAGATACAATCCCTCCACCTAGTCCTGGGTCTCCCCCAAGGCCTCCTCCCAGCTGGAACCCTCCACCTAGTCCTGGGTCTTCCCCGAGGCCTTTTCCCAGCTGGACGTCCCTCCACCTAGTCCTGAGTCTTCCTCGAGGCCTCCTCCCAACTGGACGTCCCTCCACCTAGTCCTGGGTCTCCTCCAAGGCCTCCTCCCAACTGGACGTCCCTCCACTTAGTCCTGGGTCTCCCCCAAGGCCTCCTCCCAGCTGGAACCCTCCACCTAGTCCTGGGTCTTCCCCGAGGCCTTTTCCCAGCTGGACGTCCCTCCACCTAGTCCTGAGTCTTCCTCGAGGCCTCCTCCCAACTGGACGTCCCTCCACCTAGTCCTGGGTCTCCTCCGAGGCCTCCTCCCAACTGGACGTCCCTCCACCTAGTCCTGGGTCTTCCCCGAGGCCTCCTCCCAGCTGGTCGTCCCTCCACCTGGTCCTGGGTCTTCCCCGAGGCCTCCTCCCAACTGGACGTCCCTCCACCTAGTCCTGGGTCTTCCCCGAGGCCTCCTCCCAACTGGACGTCCCTCCACCTAGTCCTGGGTCTCCCCCAAGGCCTCCTCCCAGCTGGAACCCTCCACCTAGTCCTGGGTCTTCCCCGAGGCCTTTTCCCAGCTGGACGTCCCTCCACCTAGTCCTGAGTCTTCCTCGAGGCCTCCTCCCAACTGGACGTCCCTCCACCTAGTCCTGGGTCTCCTCCGAGGCCTCCTCCCAACTGGACGTCCCTCCACCTAGTCCTGGGTCTTCCCCGAGGCCTCCTCCCAGCTGGTCGTCCCTCCACCTGGTCCTGGGTCTTCCCCGAGGCCTCCTCCCAACTAGACGTCCCTCCACCTAGTCCTGGGTCTCCCCCGAGGCCTCCTCCCAACTGGACATCCCTCCACCTAGTCCTGGGTCTTCCCCGAGGCCTCCTCCCAGCTGGAACCCTCTACCTAGTCCTGGGTCTAGGTCCAGAACTGACAGGTAGACCGAGATCTTTGTGTGTTCCTTTAACTCATTGAACCCTCGTCTTGTTCTTCTCGGTCAAACAAACAAGTTTTTTTAGATATTTTTGACACTTTTGATGTTTTTGTCACTTTTCCTTTTTTTAAATGTTATAAACTTCAATACCCATAATTCAATGAAAGTAGTAATCAAGAACTTGCAGTTTTCTCAAAGTTCTTTGTCAATTATTTCTGTTTTTTGGACATTTTTGTTGTTTTTTTTGCCACTTTTTCAGTGTTCTTAATACTTTTTCTAACGTATTTTTTGATTTTTTTAAGCCTTTTTGTTGCCCTTTTCCCGACTGTGGTTAGACCGGCAGCTTCCAGGTATGAATGTGTGACTGTGTGTGTGTGTGTGTGTGACTGTGTGTGTGTGTGTCCGTGTCTGTTCGTGTGTGTGTGTGTGTGTGTGTGTGTGTGTGTGTGTCGTGTGTGTGTGTGTGTGTGATCAGGGCGTTCCTGAGGCTGCCTCCCTAAATAAAGGTAAAAAAGACATAATGTTTCTTAAAGTGACGCTGTGTCTGCGTGGCTGCTGTTTCTTCACATACGTGTTCCTGGAGTTTAAGTCACATGTTGAAGCGTGAGGAGGCGCGAGGAGTTCCTACAAACCAGAGAAATGAGGAGTTCCTACGAACCAGGGAAATGAGGAGTTCCTACGAACCAGGGAAATGAGGAGTTCCTACGAACCAGGGAAATGAGGAGTTCCTACGAACCAGGGAAATGAGGAGTTCCTACGAACCAGGGAAATGAGGAGTTCCTACGAACCAGGGAAATGAGGAGTTCCTACGAACCAGAGAAATGAGGAGTTCCTACGAACCAGAGTAATGAGGAGTTCCTACGAACCAGAGAAATGAGGAGTTCCTACGAACCAGGGAAATGAGGAGTTCCTACGAACCAGAGAAATGAGGAGTTCCTCTGAACCAGAGAAATGAGGAGTTCCTATGAACCAGAGTAATGAGGAGTTCCTATGAACCAGAGTAATGAGGAGTTCCTCTGAACCAGAGTAATGAGGAGTTCCTATGAACCAGGGAAATGACGAGTTCCTCTGAACCAGAGAAATGAGGAGTTCCTATGAACCAGAGAAATGAGGAGTTCCTACGAACCAGAGAAATGAGGAGTTCCTACGAACCAGAGTAATGAGGAGTTCCTACGAACC